>JAAMXK010019186.1:0-13402 GCA_019693575.1 Thalassiosira oceanica
AACCTCGAAAACAGGGAAAACACGCCCCACGGCACGGGCACCCCAACCACCCCATCCATCCAGATCATCCGTAGAAGTATTTGATCTGATCGCACTATGGACACAATTATCTACGGGAATAAACTGTTGGACAAGTGATGAACCACCCGGACCTACATTTATCATTCTCATCCAACAGCAACCAACACGTACGCAATGATTGGCCTTTTTCCCACAACATCTCATACCCAGTCAGATTGGAGGAGGAGATCATCAAACCTGGCAAGGTTACCTGGCACGGTTTAACTACTGGCCCGATGAATTCTGAGATTAATTTGATTTGTTTTGTTGTAGCGCCCCCGTTTCCTTTCATGGACAGGGATGATAACAGTAACAGTAACAGTACTGTAGTCTACCTCTAGCTAGAACGACAGTTTTCCGAATTGTAGTCGGAGTTCGACGACAGACTTGCGACGACGATGGCGGCGGCTCTGATGGGAGCTTCAGGACAAATGAGTACTCTGGATGCATCTACTATTAACGGAGAGTTTGAAACTGTCCCGACCGCCGCACTGTATTAGGTGGTCTAGAATAATACTCGGTCGCCGTCGCCGCCCCAGACTCGTCATGAGACTTGCGTCGACGGTCGCGATCACGGCGACACCGCTACGGAATAGACAGCATAGAAGCTCCGACCTGTTGAAACGTCGTCCCGGCCTTCGCTATGAATACGAGCGAGCTCCGGCGGCGCCTGTTGGCTTTTGAGGGTCGTCACGAGCTGTTTGGGTCTCGACGACGTTCTCGCCGCGGCGATGTGCTGATGTGTCATCACCGAGAGCTCGGGGGGATCATAGCGTCAGCTCCACAGACGCAGAGGCCATCGGTCATATCCCTAATGGCGCCTCTAGCCGTCTGCTCTTCCTGTGGTCCCTGGCATAGCAGACAACGGCGACGTCTGAGCAGGGCGGATCGCTCCGCCGACGACCGACCTCGGCCTCGACAGGAGGAGCTGTACAATACTCGACGTCATCAGGCAAGGCTTCCACAAATAAATGTCAGAATAGTAGAAGACGCAAACAATATCAATAGATCGTCTGAATTAGGAAATATTGTATGTCGACAAAGTTGGCCGACCTTACAAGTTGTCTCTAGTCGAACTGTCGTCGTCGCGCGGTCGCCGCCTGCAATGACTACGTAGGAGCTGGCGCCCCGGGCCGCAACTGTCGCCGACAGTATTTAAAAATACTAGCCGGCTGGGCCCCGCGCTGGCCGGTCTAACTTCAGCTACTAGCTCTACTAGTGTTGAAACTCTGGATGACCCGTACATGCAGCGGAGACCGCTGCCACGACTCACGTGATCCCGAGTCATAGAGAGTTCCTAGTCCCGGAGACCCCGCTACGCTCAGCTGCACGAGAGACCACAATATGCCACCGACCCGCAGCTAGAGCACACACGTTCGCCTATGGCTCCTAGATAGCTAGTCCCCATATTTAGTGAACGACGTTGTTATCATCTATCTGCAGATCTTACGTTCACATTGAGATCTCTCGACAACTAGTAGAGCTAGCTAGCTACTAGAGCTAGAGAGTCAGCGAGGAAGAGGTCCGATCAAACTGTACATACACTAACTAGTAAAAGAACTCTAAGTCACCAAAGCCGTCAGGGCGTGTTGTCAGCCCTGGAATAAGTCCAGAGCTTGGAGGGTCTCGTCCACCCGACCAAGCCATATCGTTGGGGGTAAAAAAATCATATCCATCCCTTCTTGTTGAAGTGAAGCGTCCTTCGTCTGTTTGTCTCAGTGCTCTACAGGTTGACACACGATTCCTCACGTTAGGTTAGGACCGACAAATCGGGAGGCTTCCTTCACGGTATAAAATACCGTGTCGGCCCTGTTACCCCTGAAGGTTACTCTAGTCACGGCTCAACTCGAGTACCGACAAGTACCCAACTCCCGTCCAGTTTGATAACGTTCGGTAACGCGATTGACCGTCGTGTTGTTGCGCGGGGTGGTCGGATCTGAGTGCAGGGCTGGGCGGGAGGATTGAAGAGGCGTAAAACCTCCCACGCCGGGAGGCCTTGCGGGAGGGGGGAGAGGCTGACACATGACATCTCTCGCCGCTACCAGACACTTCTCAAACGAAGTCATCAGGCTGTGAACCTTAAGTAATTGACAGGAGAGAATGAATTTCCAAAACCCTGTATTGGCGGGAAAGGGCCTGTACGAAGACAGGCCATTTAATTTATTTAATTGCTCCTTGATGAAGAAATCTGTGAGGTTGAGAAATCTGTGAGGTTGAGCTGCTCGTTCTAGTCACTTTCGTCGAGGAAGGTCTTGGCCTCTTCACGCTGGGGGCTCTTAGTCTCGTCCAATGCGTTCTGACAACCCCTCCAACCCTCGGCATATTGCGCTTTTGTGACATGTCCCTCCAGAACATGGCCTTGATGTTATTCAATGAGTCTTCGCCCCCCATTTTGGCAGTTATCATCCAGTGCTGGACTGCCAGTTCGTGGTTTCCGTTTTCGTACTCATGAACTCCCAGCATAAACCTTGAGTCTGGATGGCCCTGAATTGCAGCTTGCTGCCAGTGTCGGATGCCCCTAGCCACGTTCTGCTGGACTCCTTCCTCCCTAGCGCGGTCGAAGGTCGCTCCCCCGTCGGGGAGCCCTCCGCGCGCAGATGGGCGACCAGCCGACGAGGGGGCCCGAACCGAGAGGAGCCGGGGGGGCGACAGCACGCGGGCGGGGCAAAGACGATCCCCGCGGACGAAGGCGTAGCCCTCGGCACGATGGCGGGTCGCACGTCGGGGCAGGCGGGGCGAACGACGAGGGTCCGTCGGTACGGGAGAGGGGGAGACGGGCGATGCCGGGGGAGGACGCAATCGCCCAGATGCGACAATCAACCTCAGGAGGGGGGGAGGCAGAAGAGGAACATTCGACTAGTGGGCTCTAGGCGGACGACCTCATCTCGCTCTCAACGACCCCCGGGCGGCATCCCTGACCGAGAGGACAGCAAACGGACGACGCCGGTCGCCGTCTTGGAGCGTTCCCATCTCTCCGTGGGGCACGGAGGGAGACGCGGGAAGGCCCCAACCAGTACCCTCCCCCAGATCGCCCCAGGACACCGCGGTGGGGCCTACGGCCCGCTCCCCGGTTGCTCCAGGAAGAAGACTCGCGACGCGGTGCCCTGATTCGTACTTGGAGTCTGACGAGAGAGGATTTGAGGGCCTAGGGCCTTCGTTAGGGTAGAACGACCGATCTAAGTGCAGGGCTGGGCGGGGGAATTGAAGAGGCGTGAAACCTCCCACGACAGGAGGCCTTGCGGGAGGGGGGAGAGGCTGACACATGACATCTCTCGCCGCTGCCAGACACTTCTCAAACGAAGTCATCAGGCTGTGGCACCGAAACCCTGCACAATATTGGCGGGAAAGGGCCTGCACGAAGACAAGTCGTTTAATTTATTTATCTCAACTCCTCCGCCAATCATTGCTCTTCGATGAAGAAATATGCGTGGTTAAGCTGATCGTTCTAGTCACTTATTGAAGAAGGCCTTGGCCACTTCACGCTGGGGGCTCTTGGCCTCTTCCAATGCGGTCTGATAGCCCTTCAAAGCCTCAGCATATTGTGCTTTTGTGGCAAGTCCCTCCATGAACATGCCCTTGATTCTATTCAATGAGTCTTCGTCCCCCATCTTGGCAGATATCATCCAGTGCTGGACTGCTAGTTCGTCGTTCCTGCTTTTGTGTTCATGGAATCCCAGCAAAAACCTCGATCCTGGATGGCCGTGCATTGCAGCGTGCTGAAGGTGTCGGATGCCCCTTGCCACGTCCTGCTCGACACCTTTCCCAGACCAGTACCTGTATCCAAGATTGAAATGAGCATTCAAGTCGCCGAGATTTGCCGCTTCCGTCCACAATTCAAACGCTCGGGGAATATCTTGCTGCAGGCTCTGCTTTCCGTCGAAATATTTTCTGGCGAGGAACTCTGTCGCCACGGGATCCTTCGCATCCACACGTTTTCGGACCAGGGCAAGTATGGCCGCACTACTGTCTGGGGTGGGCGTTCTGCAAAAGGCGCACGTGTCCCCGATTCCCCGTTTAGCTGAAGCAACAATGCAGCCGTGACAAACCATCTTCATGCAGCAAGTATTTAACCTGGAATGCTGTGCCGCAGGCAACGCTATCGGCAGGCAGCACAGCGGGCAGGTGTAGCCCTCCGGCAGCTCGTGTCCTGAATTCATCAGCTCCTCCTCTGTGACGGCGTCTGGAATTGGGCCGACAACGGGCGCGGCCGGCGCCGGCGGCTGGTGTTGCTCCTCCGCCAGGCTCATGTCGTCGCCACTGTTGAGGAGGATACGGCTAGTCCTTGCAGCAGCCTTGACGTCTTCCTTCTTCCGGCGCCTCCGCATCCGGTCTCACAGCGAGGGCAAATCAAGAACCGCCTGAGGGCAAGGCCCCCAAGGTCCTGGGTAGAGCGGGTAAGCCTGCTTGAGGTCTGTCTCTGTCCGTGCTTGAGGACGACGAGCACCCTGTGAGCGAGTCTGGCGCCTACTTACGACGTCCCTATCACTGAAGAAGGAACAAAGAAAGTGGCTATCTTAGGTCACTAGGATCACTACCGATGGAGGATCCGTCCGAGATAGCCTCTGCAGGCTAACACCCCCCCACACTTGAGAGAGTTGCAAGGGCAAGTCCGAAAGTGGACAAAACAGCCTGCAAAAACAAAGAAAACCAAAGAAAAACCAAAACCAAGGAGAGATAAATCTCCCCTTCCCGTCTCCTGCTATGGAAGCATAACACTGCTCCCAACTCGACTTGTCGCGAACGAAGTAGGGCTTCTCGTCATTTTTCCAGTCCCATACCCATAATCGGGTGAACCCCTGATCTCGCGCCAGTTGCTTCTCTTCACGCGTCGCATAGAACGGTTCGAGATCTGTATCTGACTGCAGTCGACTGTATTCCAGTTGGGATTGAGTCAAGATGCGGTCAGCGTGTAACTGGCGCTCCAGATACCTGGTGAGGAGATTACGACGGGCATTCCTGTTGGCCGTGGCGTTCGTTCGTGTCGTCATTCCCGTAGTCAACCGTCCACAAAAATTCTCGCCAGTTGTCGTAGGACACCAGCTCGACGTGGCACAAGTCAAGTCGAGTGAATTCAATGCGCCCCCCAGGGTTTGTGGGTAGTGCCGGGATATCCGTATCACGGTCAACAATTACCCGATCGTCGCCGTCCGCCTCACCTATCAATGGTAAGGCGTCGTCCGCCTCAAGTACCCAATAAAGGCCTTTTCCCTCGTCCCACCTATCTTGCCAGGTTCGGGTGAACCCTCGAGCTCGTGCCATCTTTTCCTCGTCTCGTGACAACAGGAACTGGGCGCCGTCCATTGGCGCTTCGGAGCCATATAACGACGCCACGGAGCCAGATATAGCCAAGCACAGGTTATAGCCGTCATACAACGCCAAGACCCGGTCAGCCTCCAGCTGGCGTTCGAAGTAACTGACGAGGAGAGAACGGCGAACGTTGTCTTCGGCCTCAAATACGGTGGCGTCATCGTACTGACTTTCCCACATTTTCCATTTCGATTTAGGGCGAGGTCGACGTGATCCAAGGTGAGACTCGTAAAAATTACACCCCCCTGCGGGGTAGTGGGTACGGGAGGGAAATCCTCTGGTACAATATGTACCCAGTCGTCGTCATGGTGGAAAGTTTCATCCCCCCCCTCGACTTCACTGCCTCGCGTAGGTTCTGATCCTACTGATCCCACGACCTTTGGAGAATCATTAGGTGTTGATCCCACGATCTTGGAGTCAAGGAGGACAGCTCGGTGCCCCCCTCCAGCGTCACTAGCTCGCCAAGGTTCTGATCCCTGGACCTGTGGATGCCCGGCGCAGCGGGCATGATGCCCGGCTTGAGCGCTTGTTGTCGACGGCCCATAGCGCGGGCAAGAAATCCGCGGGCGCTACGTTGGATGGTAGTAGCCGCGTCGGCTTTACTGCGCACCTTCGGGGCGGGAGCCTTGTGGAAGACCAGGGTGTGGTCGGGAATGCTCAGGAAGTCGTTCAGTTCGTCGACAGGAACTGCGACTTCGCCTGTCACAAGAACGAATTTGGCACCCTCCCCGACATGCCGTAAGCTCCTCGTTTGGAAACGCACAGCTCCGAAAGTCGCGTCAGCATTAAGCGCGCGTCCCGGGACCGGGATCTTGCCACTACGTCTGCCAAGACGTTGGGCCTTCCTGTCAAGGGACCCATGACTCCTCCCTTGAAAGTTATTGATTTCGTTCCTTCCAAAACGAGCAGTCCCAAGGGTGGTTGCCGCCCTTTTGGAGATCCGGCGTTTTGGGTCTTGAACAGGATTGGTTCGTGTGGCTCGTTTCGCGTGCGTTTGGGCACGGTGAAGGGAACGATCGTGTTTTGGCGGGCCGCGCGAGTAGACAGTCGCAGAAGTCTGTCCATCGCGGTATTTCGTGGCACCCGACTGCAGGTCCGCATCATACTAGACTGGCCGGAGCCGAGCACAAGCGGTCGTCGCACGGGTCGACATTTGCTGATGCCCGACCGTAGTTCTGTTAGCGGGTATGCAAGGTGTCCAACCGCGATCCATGGTGAGCCGCGTGATAGGCGTAGAGCCGCCCCGGCGGCGGTGGATTGCACTAAAGTCCGACTGGGGACGAGGGCAAGCGGTCTTCGCACCGGGCCCAAGCTCCTTGGGCCTGAACCAGGTCACATTCCCCTTCCCGTCGGAGTAGTACTTCTGCCCGGTCGACCGGGATATGCGTGTAAACCACTGCGTCGTCGTCTTCGGCCCCTCGTCCTCGGGCCCGGTGGGGGGACTGTTGAGTTCCGAGGCATGCTTAATTGATGGATATACCACCACGTGTTCCTGTATAAAATTGAATAGGCTATTCCGGCTGCCAATTGCCTGTCGCTTTTGTGGTATTCCCACCTCGGTCTCGTAGTCGATCCCCGCGTACGTGGCGTGGAATCTCAAGTCGCTGGATCTTTGTCCAGAGACGTCGCGGGCTCCCAAACTTTTGAAAGGGATAAAGGAAAACACTAGAGGACTGCTCTAGTGCATCCGCATTGGTGAGCGAGCAACCATGTGAGTCTGGCGCCTACGACGGTCGCCGTTGAATTCGCCATCCCCGAGCCAGAGCGCGCCAAGGGCTTTCGAGCGGGAACACTACCTGGCCTTGAATTTGGACGAAGTTTCTATCCCAGATGCGACCATCAACGACAACCCCTCCGCTCACTCCATCGTCCCACCACAACAGCCACCAGGAGACAGCGTGGTGACGCCCCCACCGATGGATGAACGTGCTGAGACGTTTCCCTCCTCGGTTCCTACCCGATCGAAATGGAACCCCCGCGAGAGCTGCTCGAGGCGCCGCTGTCATTTGCTGCTAGCTGTTCCACGTCGTGTGGGGACAAGTGTAGACCGAGAGCACGAAGGAGTTGTTGGAGTTCTACATCCTGGAAGGCGACAGGTCACTTCATGAACAGGTCATTGATTTCATTCAGGAGAGAAAGAATTTCCAAAAGGCGGGAAAGTGCCTGCACGAAAACTAGTCGTTTAATTGATTTAATCTCAACTCATACACCAATCATTTCTTTTTGATACAATACAGAAATCCGCGTGTTTAAACTGCCCGTTCTAATCACTTCCATTGAATCTTCTTGGCCTCTTCACGCTGGGGACTCTTGGTCTCTTCCAATGCGGTCTGATAACCCTTCAAAGCCTCAGCATATTGCGCTTTTGTGGCATGTCCCTTCATGAACATGTCCTTGATTTCATTCAATGAGTCTGCGCCCCCCATTTTGGCGGATATCATCAAGTGCTGGACAGCCAGATCGTGGTTTCCTTCATCACATTCAAGAAGTCCCAGTGCATGCCTTGATTCTGGATGGCCCATGATTGCAGCATGCTGCCAGTGTCGGATGCCTCCATCCATGTCCTGCTCAACACCTTCCCCATAGTAGTACAAGAATCCAAGCTTGTAGTGAGCATACAAGTCACCGAGACGTGCCGCATCTTTCCACAATTCGATAGCCCGTGGAATATCTTTCCACAGGCCGAAGTCTCCGTGGAAATATGAAACAGCAAGGAACTCTGTTGCCCCGGGATCCTTCGCATCCACACGTTTTTGGGCCTGGGCAAGCACGGCCGCATCACTGTCCGGAGTGGGCGTTCTGCAGAAAGCACAATTATTCCCCATTCCCCGTCGACGTGAAGCAAGAATACAGCCAAGACAAACCCTCTTCATGCAGCAGGACATGAACCTGGCGTGCTCTCCCGCGGGCAAGGCTATCGGCAGGCAGCACAGCGGGCAGGTGTAGCCCTCCGGCAGCTCGTGCCCTGAACTCATCAGCTCCTCCTCTGTGACGGCGTCTAGAAGTGGGCCGGCTGCGGGCACGGCCGGCGCCGGCGGCTGGTGTTGGTCCTCCGCAAGGCTCATGTCGTCACTGTCGAGGAGGATACGGCGAGTCCTGGCGAGAGCCTTGACGTCTTCCTTCTTTCGGTGCCTCCGAGTCTCACAGCGAAGGGCAAGTCAATCAACCGCCTGAGGGCTCCTGCGCTTCTTCCGATACCACCGACTGGCCTGATAGATTGGGAATTGGGATGAGCAGCCAAGGCCTTACTTCTTACTTGTCACCTGATGACCGGGGTCCGTACTTCGTTCGCCCCTTCTGGCTTCTTCTGACTTGCCCCTCCTCTTCGCTCTCGTGATGTTTGAGTTGAAACCTATCGGAGACTTCGCTGTCTTGAAGCCTTTCCGAGTCTTCCGTGTTCCGAGTTCCGAGCTCTTTCCGAGGCGAGGGTGCCGAGTGGGACGCCTCCATGGCCGACCAGATCCCCATAATACGACGAGGGGTGTAAAAGTTTGTTCAGGCGCAGTGGGAGGAGCCGAGGTTCTCGTCTTGAAATCAATCAACCTCACGAGGGTTTTGCAGCGGAGCCGGATGGCGACGGGAGCTGAGTGCGGGAATTCTAGTGCCCAGGGAACACCCCGATTTTGGCACCTGAGGACTCGCCCTCGTCGGGAGGACGACGGTCTGATCGAGTGATCGCGCTCATGTAAACTTGGGAAAAGGCCTGCATGGAGACAAGTCGTTTGATTTGTTTAATCTCAACTCCTCCATCAATCATTGCTCTTCGACTAAATATGCGTGGTAAAGCTGCTCACACGAAGACAAGTCGATTAATTTATTTCATCTCAACTCTTCTGCCAATCATTACTCTTCGATGAAGAAATCTGCGTGGTTAAGCCGCTCATTCTAATCACTTCCGCACGCTGGGGGCTCATGGTCTCTTCCAATGCGTTCTGATAACCCCTCAAAGCCTCGGCATATTGCGCTTTTGTGACATGTCCCTTCATGGACATGTCCTTGATTTCATTCAATGAGTCTTCGTCCCCCATCTTGGCAGATATCATCAAGTGCTGGACGGCCAGTTCGTAGTTTCCGTTTTCGTATTCACGAACTCCCAGTATATATCTTGATTCTGGATGGCCGCAAATTGCACCGTGCTGCCAGTGTCGGACGCCCCTAGCCTCGTCCTCTTGGAGGCCTTGCCCAAAGTAGTATCTGCGTCCAAGCTGGAAATGAGCACTTAAGTGGCCGAGATTTGCCGCCTCCGTCCACAATTCAATCGCTCGAGGAATATCTGGTTGCAGCCCGTAATCTCCGTCGTAATATGAATAGGCGAGGAACTCGGTTGCATTTGGATCCTTCGCATCCACACGTTTTCCGACCAGGGCAAGCATGGCATCATCACTTCTTGGAGTGGGCGTTCTGCAAAAGGCGCATGTGTCCCCCAATCCTAGTTGATATGAAGCATAACGGCAGCCGTTGCACACTCTCTTCATGCAGCATTTTTCAAAACTTGAGTTCTTCGCCACGGGCAGCGCTATCGGCAGGCAGCAAAGCGGGCAGGTGTAGATATCCGGCAGCTCGTGCTCCGAACTCATCAGCTGATCTTCTGTGACGAAGCGCGGAAGGTGGCCAGCTGTGGACGCGACCGGTGCGTGCATCACAATAGGCACACCCTGCTCTCCCGATCCCCCGTCCGTTGCCACCTCGTGTTTCGTTTGGGTTTTCACGCCAGCACCGACCTCCTGACTTGATTTAAAAGTGCTCCCGAACAGAGGAGCTGTGTCCTCTCCCTCCGTGGCGGCTGCTGCTGGTTGAGGCGGAAGCACGTTGAATTCGAAGCCCCCCGCTGCTGCGGGTGCGTCGTCGTCATTGGCAGTCGGCGTGGCGGTGACGGCGGGCAGGAACGACGCGTCGAAGGCAAATGAGGGAGCCCCGTCCGCGGTTGAGGATGAAGCCTTCCCGCGGCCACCACCGTCGTCGCCGTCCGCATCGGCTTGGGCAGCAGCACTTCCAAATACAAACATGCTGGTGTTCGTCGCTTCCCTCGTGTCCCGTGCCAACTGTTGGTGGCGCCTCTGTTTCTCGTGCCAGCGTCCGTGTGTCCGTCATGGCCACCCGTCTGGTGTGCAGAGTGCGCCAAAATCCAAACTGTCTCTGGCGAAGGGTTGTGAGAGCAGGGGGGCCGGAGGCCGGAGGAGGCGGAGGAGCTAGTCACCCTTGCTGTCGAGTGCGTGTGTGGATGTGTAGCGTGAGTGGTAGCGTGTGAGGTTGTGTGGCCGTGTGAGGTTGTGCGGGGCGGCCGGGCCGGCCGTCCCGACCGCTCGGGAGGCTCGGGAGGTCAAGGGTACAGTCGAGGAGCAAGAGGGGGGTCGATGGGCCACAGCCCCGGCGAGGCGTCGCCGGGAGGCCTCTTTGTCTCTTACGTCCCCCGGCAGTGGCTCGTCCGAGGGGGGGCGAATGCGATCCTTCGCGGACGACGAGGAGCCTGCTCAGGAGCGACGACGCGGTCTGTTGTGGGACCGTCGACGAATCTGCCTGGCCCTCGAGGGGCAGGAGGGGGATCTCGGCGGGGAAAGCTGCGGCGGCCGCGCCCTTTTGGAGACGGCTGCCCCGCGAGGGGGACGGAGTTGACGCGATCCGTCCGGGATGATCCGTCCCACTGGCCGAGCGCGGGCGGGGCCTAGGGCGACAGGAGGACGAGTTGCGGTGGTCGCGAAGGAGGCGTAGGACGAGCATCGAGCTGACGGGCCAGCGCCCGAACGCTCCTCCCACCGCGCCCCAACGTTTCGTCGTCGAAGTTGGACCAAGAGTGGATCCGGAGGGGCCGGTGGATTGGGGGTGGCGGAGGGGGGAGAGGCGGACGCGGACGCCTCAGCGGTGTGAGAGAAGAGGGGCCCGGGGGAGAGTGTCAGTTCAAAGGGGGGCGTCCCCCGCCCCGCGATCTTTCCTCATCTGGAGCTCTCCTCCCTTGGGCGGAGGTTCGACGACGGCGGGGGGACCGGGCCGGGCCTCTCCAACACCGCCCGCGACAAAACTTTAATTTGGACGAGGAAGACTTCTCAAGACGATGAAGACTTCTCGAACGAAGTCATCATGCTACGGGTTGTGGCACGTCCACCGAACTGACAATACGACAATCAACAGTTCGAATTGGGGACAAGATAGGACCAATCCGGCGAGGGGAGCGGGAGTTCAAGCGCAGTGGGAGGAGCCGAGTTTCTCAACTTGAAATTGCATGGCGACAATCAACCTCAGAGGAGCAAAGGCTCATACAAGAATTGTGCAGTGGAGCCTGATAGAGAAAGGAGCCCTCGTCAGAGGATGCATAACTGTTTCAGTGCCCAAGCTAGTAGTACCCCAGTTCCGGTCCCGGAGGACTCGCCCTCGTTGGGAGGAAGACCTGCTCAAGTGACCTCGCTGATACAAAGTCTTGTGTTGTTGAGGGATTAGTGAAAGTGACTTAATTAATTAGTGGGTAACTCGAACTTGCACAAAGACAAATCATTTCAATCTCATTCATCCTCAAATCATTGCTCTTCGAAAAATCTGCGTAGTTGAGCTGCTCATTCTCATCACTTTCATTGAAGAAGGCCATAGCCTCTTCGCGATGGGGGCTCTTGGTCTATTCCAATGCGGACTGATAACCCTTCAAAGCCTCTGCATATTGCGCTTTTGTGGCATGTCCCTGCATGAACATCTCCTTGATTTCATTCAGTGACTCTTCGCGTCCCATTTTGACGGATATCATCCAGGGTTGAACAGCCAGTTCGTGGTTTCCTTCATCACATTCAGTAAGTCCAAGTGCATGCCTTGATTCTTCTGGATGGCCCTGAATTGAAGCATGTTGCAAGCCCGGCCGGACCGATCCCCGCCACCGATCGAGGCGTCCGCGGTCCACGGGAATCCGTCGCGTGGCGTGCCCCCCCCCTCCGACCAGCGATCCTCCTCCGCGGCGAGGACGGGACAGGACGCCCCCGCCGACGACGTGGACCACAGAGTTTCTCTACCGACGGTGGCGGCGCTCTACCCAGGACCTTGGGGGCCTTACCCTCAGGCGGTTGATTGATTTGCCCTTCGCTCGAAACAGGCGCCACGCCGTAGCTAGCATAGCACGGACAGGCGAAGGAAGGGAGACTTCAAGGCTCAAGGGCTCTCGCCGTATCCTCCTCGACAGTGACGACGACATGAGCCTGGCGGAGGAGCAACACCAGCCGCCGGCGCCGGCGGTGCCCGCAGCAGGCCCCATTCCAGACGCCGTCACGGAAGAGGAGCTGATGAATTCAGGACACGAGCTGCCGCACGAGGGTTACACCTGCCCGTTGTGCTGCCTGCCGTTAGCGTTGCCCGCGGCGATGCACTCCAAGTTCAAGTCCTGCTGCTCGAAGTCTGTCTGCCACGGATGTCTTCTTGCTTCATATCAAAGAGGAATGGGGGACACGTGTGCATTTTGCAGAACGCCCACCCCAAGAAGTGGTTCGGCCAGGCTTGCCCTGGTCCGAAAACGTGTGGATGCGAAGGACCCATTGGCAATTGAGTCCCTTGCGACTGCATATTACCGCGGATACCACGGTCTGCAGCAAGATATTCCGCGAGCCATCGAGTTGTGGACGGAGGCAGCAAGTCTGGGCGACTTGGATTCTCATTTCAGACTTGGATATAGATACTGGTCTGGGAAAGGCGTCGAGCAGGACGTGGCTAGGGGCGTCCGACACTGGCAGCACGCCGCAGCGCAGGGCCATCCAGAATCAAGGTTCATGCTGGGATGTCATGAATACCAAAATGGAAATCACGCTCTAGCTGTTCAACACTGGATGATATCTGCCAAAATGGGACACGAAGTGTCACTGAACGAAATCAAGGAAATGTTCATGAAGGCACATGCCACAAAAGCGCAATATGCTGAGGCTTTGAGGGCTTATCAGAACGCATTGGAAGAGACCAAGAGCCCCCAGCGTGAAGAGGCCAATGCCTTCTTCAATGAAAGTGATTAGAACGATCTGCTTAACCACGCAGATTTCTTTATCGAAGAGCAATGTTGGTGGTGGAGTTGAGA
>JAAMXK010019237.1:0-19585 GCA_019693575.1 Thalassiosira oceanica
GAGGGTGGTTCAGCAAGCGACGAAATGCACGGCAGATAAAAAATCGCGATGTTTTCACATATCATAAAAATGATGGTTTCGACGCGTTCTTAGTAGTGTTTTGAAAATTCTGAACAATCTTCGTCTGCTGCGAGAAAAAGGTGGTTTGACCCTGACGGCACCGTCCTGTGAGACAGCCTCCGAAACCCGAGCGCAGGCGGCAGTCCTCCCATCTGCCTCCCTGCTCTGGGGGAAGGAACCGTCGTGATCTCTCGAGTGTTTTCCTCTCGGAGTTAATCACGCGTCGAAGGAAACGCTTGTGTGTGTTCTCTTCCCATATTCTGATAGCAGCGACAGCAGCAGCAGCCAGCATGGGAGCAGAAGAGGGAAACGAGGAGTCAAAATCCGATAACGACGTGGTCCCGCCGCATCAGACCAAGGGAGAAGTCGGCGAGGATGGGGGTGGAAAAGTAAGGATGACGGCCGCCCTGTCCTCGTTTCTGCTCGTTGCGCTCGGCGTTGCCTTGCTGCGGCTCGTGATTCAAGACCAGATGACCGTGACGCGGACCGCAGTCACCGCCATGGGAGTTTTGTGGTTAGCGTCGCTCGGAATTGGAGGTATGGTGCAGGCGCTGGGTATACCTGCCCTCCTCGGTAAGTTTCCTCGATTATGCTTGTGCGCAAGCTCTTCTGCACTGACACGCTTTTGAAAACATGAAGGCGAAAAATCTACTCGAGGTTGGGCGGAATATGGTCAAGCACGGGTTTAGTCCCAAAGAGTGCCTAGTTCCGATCGAACGGGGGCAAACAAACATGGGTCTAAATCCTTTTAGGGGGCCGCTCTGACGTCTTGGTGGGTGATGGGACCGGTTGATGGGTCGGACGGGACGACTGTCACGACACTTGGTGTCTCTCTAAAAATTATTTTTTGGGAGCGCTTTGAAGCTTTATATAAGAAGGCTTATCGTGAAGTAGTTAGGAGGTAGTAGAGGAGTGCAACAAAGGAGGGACACTCGACACGACGTCACGTGAGTCAACTGGTGCTCGTCATTGAGCAGAGCTAGTAATGAGAATATTGGATCCAAACAAAACTATACACTACTCGATGATTCCAAAGGCAAGCCGTGAGCACAGCGATTCACTCTTCCACCTTCTCCTCCTCCTCCTTTGCTTCCTCCTCCTTCTCCTCCCCCCTAACCTTCTCCTTCTCCCCAGGAGCACGCTCGGAGTCAATGTCGTACCCAGGTTGCTTCTCGTAATCCTTCAGCAGCTTGACGCCCGACACCAAGGAATTGTAGAAGAGCTCCTCGTCTGTTGGGCATTGCTTTCTTGCATACTGGCGAATTTTCTCCGTCAATTGGCGGTGGTCCTCGTTCAACTTCGACTTGATCTTGATGAATTCAGGTCTCCCTTCTGGTTGCTTGTAGAATTCATTCATCAGCACCAATTTGAAGGCATTCTTTTGCTCGTCCTCCAATGTGTCAGGAAGCTTCAAGCTGGCGAGCTCGAAGATCTCAGCGTTAGCTCGTTCAAGAGCCGAGCCCCATTCCTTATTCCAGTTTTCAAGTCCGTTGGTCATGTAGGGATCTTGCTCGGCCTGTTGTTTGCTGCCACCGCTACTAGCCTCAGGTTTTGATCGCCCAGTCTTCTGCGTCGAGGATGGTTCGTCCCTGGCGCTCGCTTTCTTGTTTGCCTTCTTCTTTTTGCCGTTTTTTTTCCCGCCCTTCTTCCCCCCTCTCTTTTCTTTGGCCTGTCAACAAGTGAGTTTGGCAACAAAAGCTATCGCTCTACTTACAACAGACACCTACCTTATTGGCTCCTCCGGGGTTGCCTTCCTTGCCCTCACCATTTGGCAAATAATCACTGTCGGATCCATCACCACCATTGTCGACTGACTCCTCCTCGTCTCCGTAGCCGTCGCCAAAGTCGTTCCCGAGGTCATCATCTCTGGCGACAATCGCTTCGGTCGAGTCATCAGGTTTCGCTTCAGTCAAGTCATCAGGTTTCTCGTCCACCGTTTCCGCCGTCTTCCCTTCACCTGGCTGTATGTTTATCTCTGTGTTTTCATTGTTTCCTTCGCTGCTGACCGGGGATCTGTTATCTTTTGGTTGCGACTTGATGCTTGGCGGGCTATCGTCATCGCCACTGATGAGTGAAACAATATCAAGGTAAAAGATGTCTTCAAAGTCATCATCTTCTGAACACACACATGAGAACTGAAATTTTCATTGAATACGAGAGAATTCCCTCACCTTCATATTTCACTACGTACGACAACCCGTTAAATGCGGTGATAGTCCCCACCCAAGTTTCCATTCCTCCACCTTTCGCGACAAATTGCTACATTTTCGTTCAGAAGAAGTGTGAGGATTGTTTGTCTGCTTTGTTTCCACGTATTGATCGACTTACCTTTCTGATCTTCTGGCCAATATGATACTCCTGTTTCACCCATCCCCCGAACTCGGCTCCCTCGACAAAAAACTCTCCATCCGGGTATTTCAATGTCACCGTCTCTTTAGTTTCTTCAAAATCGACTATGAGGGTATAACTGATAATGGCTCCGCGACCTCCCGTCCTGAACAAATTATTCCTTTTGCAACTAACTACTATTCCCCAGATGTACCTTCCTAAGTCCTCGTTGTGCTTCCAGACAAGTTGATCCTCGAATTTCATTCCGGGCTTCAAAATTTTGCTGATCGTTGATCCGAACCGGGTTTTCTTCTTCTCGGGCCGTTTGGCAGATTGCGATGAACCGCATGCCTTCTCTCTCTTCGTATCTCGAGCACGCGCCTCCTCCGCATATTTCTGTGCCGTGTCTTCCATGGTGGACGCCGCCTGCTCGCAATTATCAATTTTGGTCCGCCAATTCCCGCCCCGGGTGTGTGTTGCCTAAGGTCGGGCGTCTCCGAAACGCGTAGGTCGAATGGCGGCGGTTGCACGGCTACAGCTGGTACGATCGTCGATTTCTAGTGTCGACAAGCTATCCGATCACCAATCTACTCTCGAGAACAAAGTCGTTTGGTATTGGTATCACGACATCGACACTCCTTGCACGACTCTTGCACGCCGCAAGACGCGGACGGACGGCCGGCCTGCCGATGCGATGCCCTGCCTGCATGGCGCTGTGGCCAGACACCGCGGCCTATGTAGATAGTAGCTACGATCTCTACACCTCTATTATTTTGGATTTTAATTAAGAAGATTAGAAATCCGCTTTCGTAAGGGCGTTCGCGATCGCGATCGCGTTCGCTTACCGTTATCGTCGGAGATGCAACGACGGAAAGGAAAACCTTTACGACGCCTTGAAGGAAACATACAATAGATTCGACGGCGGGGGCGCCACCGCCTCCCCCCCGTGCGTCGGGCGGGGCTCGTCTGGTCTACGGCTCCTGCTTGAAGCTGAGCACATGCATCATTCAGGTTCAACTGGTTCAAGCACCAGCCACCGCTGTCATCAGCCGTGTGTTCACGACGCAGAGGCACCTCCAGTCACCGGCAACGTCTCCGCACTCTCCTCCCCGCTCCCGACACTCTTTTATTGTCCAGCAGATGAAGTTCAGCAACCAAAGCCTCCTTGCGCTGTACGGGCGGCAAGCAAACGCGGCGGACGATGTCTCCAGCCCCGCAAGTTACATGAGATCGACACTGGAGCTCACGGGACAAGACGTGTTGGTCCGGCTGCTTGACCAGCTAGACGACCCGGACGGCAGTCCCTCGCCAGGAGAGAACTCGCGCAACCCGGATGGCAGCCTCACACCAGAAGAATACTGCCGTGAGGCATTGAAACTCACGGGCCGGTCCGAGCCGTCAAGTCAATGCCCCGAGGAAACTAACGAATCGGCAGCTACTGGGCAAAACAACAGCCCCGGGAATGCCCTCACAGTGTTAGGGGGTTATGCGAAGAGAGTCATCAGATGGCTCACAGGCTCGCGCGATGAAGCCGCACAGACGGATGCTTTCTCGGATCTAGAGCCGGAGCCGGAGGTGGTTCTTGGTAGGTTCGACAGGTCAAAGGATTATTGGTTCATGGAAGAGAGCCAGGTTCCCAAGGACACTATCAAGGAACTCCGTAAGCACAAAATTCGCAATCAATGCCAGAAGCTACTTCGCAAGACTGCCAAGAATCTCGACCAGGATATGACGAAGGAGCAAATCGAAGAGTCTTTCAATCGCTTCAAGAAGGAACTCGCCGAGCTGATTGGCAGAAAGTGCCCCGAGTATGCAGACCGGCTGAACTTTGGCCAGGCACTTTCCGAGTTGACGGAACTTCTCGTCGCCCTCCACTACTCTCCGGACTCCAGCATGCCATACGAAGACGGAACTTGTCGCTGGGACAAGATGCCTCTCGACAACAATTGTTTGGAATGGCTTCTCAAAGTGTTGCCACAGGCGCTCAACGAGGAGGCCGGCGGCACCGAGATGTCCGCCGATTTGCTCGAGCGAGTTGCTGAGTGTGTCACGATGGTTGACTTGCGACCGATCATTCCTTTCTCGAAAGAAGAATGCATCTCGGAGTTCAATTCTGTCCGTAATGACCTCGGACTTTCGAAGGGGGAGTTCGACCTTATTGGCCACCTCTTCGTGGCGTTCCACGCCAAGTTTTTCCAGGCCTTGGAGAAGAACAAGGACAAGCCACTGCCAGTCCTTGCCGGATCCTACTTGGTCAACGCCAGAATGTACAACGAGTCGGGACAAGTCACGTCCTTCGCCGTGCGCAAGGAGGGCTGCATTGCTCATCCCGAATGCTGGCTGGCGGGCTACATCGGCAACTCGATCATCTACTCGATCGAGGACTACGTGGAGTTTGGCCGAACCCTTAGCCGAGCTTTTGGACATGTAGCGAATGTCGTAGAAGGTTTCCAGGTGCCCGAGGAATCTCGCATCGGCCTCCGGTACGGAGGTCTGGATAAAAAGACTCCCGCCGAGCTCAAGAATTTGCGCGAGGTGCTGCGCGAGATGCGAGCCAGGCTAGGGCGCAAGCGAACGAGGGCGGCCGAGATGTACTCCGTTTGCATGATAGACGGTCAAGATCACGACACTGCCATGGATACAATTCGGAACGAGCTCGGCGACTCGTACGCGAACCTCCTCCAGGGCTCCTTCGACGGCGGGGCCACGACGGGCAAGATGATCAGTGATGCCTTCAGGACATACTACGAGTCTATTGGTAGGGACATGACTCACAAGCAGGCCATGAAGAAGGTCAGGTATGTCCACGGCTTCAAGCATGCCAACCTCGTCCAAGGCTCGTTCGATGGCGGGGCCACGACGGGCAGGATGATCTCCGAGGCATTCAAGGCTCATGCAAAGGCAATTGAAGAGAACTACTCTCACGAAGAAGCGATTGAGATTCTGAGGCGTGATTATAGCGACAAGCATGTCAACCTATTCACTTCGCAACGCAAAAACCTCAAGGTTGACGAGCTAGCTCGGGCAAAGTCTATCATCGACGAGTACTGGGCCAAGCCTGCCAAGCCTGACTACCTCGGACTCACCAAGTATAACCTGGCCAAGCAACTGCTGGATGATAAAATCCTGGAAAAGGACCTGTTTGACGCGTTCATGCTTCGACACGAAGTCTGCTCGAACCATGAAGTAAATGGTAGGGTGCCATACAGGTGCAGACATAGTGCTAGTGATGGAACGCAGTGCACAGCCATTGTCGAAGCTATTCCTGGATCAAAACCTTTAGCTTTCAGTGATTTCTACCGGTTTGGACATACCTGCAAGTACAGCGATGGCGGCAAGCAATGCAGGGCTGTTCAGAAGTGCAGGGCTGTTCCAGGAAAGCGTAAGAAGTCCAATGACCACTGGACCAAAACACTAGAAGACAGTGCAGATGCTAGCCACATCAAGAGGCTGGAGAAAACAATGAACAGTACAAACAAGATTTCACTTGAGGACCCCAATGTCAGCTTGTTCCGGTGCAAGCTGAAAGACAAGGCTGGAAACCAGTGTGGATGCTGTTTCAGAGCTCGATTCGGAACCAAAATGCCATTGATGTCGCGCCACAACATGACAGCTGTGCACACGTGCACCGAGTTCGTACACAAAAAGAATGAGGAAGAAAAATACCGAATGTTTTCACGCACTGGCAAATACAAGCTACCCGAAAAAGCTGAAGGAAGACTTGCGGAGAATGACGCGTGGGAGGAGATCCCCGTACCAAAGGTAAGTCAAGTAACCCAATCTGATGAAGTCTTAACTAACGAGTCGAAGAATTTGAAGTACCTGGCACAAAGAAAGAAGACAGGTGGAGCTGCAGTCAAGGCGAAGAAGGAGGAAAAGAAGAAGCAGAAGAGTTTCTATTTGGATGGAGGGAGTGGTAGCAGCTGAAGAGTTCGCGCTTAGTTTTACAGTTTGATTCGTAGATTTGCAAAGTAGTCATTCATACCAGTGCATCCACTCCTCTACTTTAATATTTTGCACTGCTGTAGCTTAGGTTGCGACGCAACGCCTTCTCAAGCTCTTCTCCTTTGAAAACTGAAGGATCTCTTCTCGCGGGACTCGTGCTGCGCAATGTAGGGGGGGACATGTTTGAGACGAGCGAGGGGTTTCGGGAGCTCATCGAGACGGTGGGGCTGTCAGTAATACTTCTCATGTCTTCCCTTGAAATCGACGCCAGGACGGTTTACAGCGCGGGCTGGATACCACTCAAATTGACATGCATTCCCGGACTTACGGAGGCTAGTGTGGCTGCCGGCGTCTCCCACCTCGTCTTTGGCATGCCTTTGGCGTTGGCGTTCACGCTTGGATTCGTCTTGTCCGCCGTCTCGCCGGCGATTGTTGTCCCGGGACTGATGGCCCTGAAAAAGGAGGGGCACGGGACGTCGTCCGTGGCGTCGTTGCTGTTTGCATCGTGCGCCTTCGACGACGTTGTGGCCATACTGGGATTCAGCGTGAGCCTCGGCGTAGCCCTCAAGAGCGACAGTAATGTTCTTCTTAGCGCCTTCATGCTGGGTCCCGTGTCTATATTCTTTGGTGTCGTGGCCGGGTGTATGGGCGGATTCGTCCTCGCGCTTCTTTGTAAGCTGAGTCCGAACAGATGGCAGCGCACGGTAATCGCAATCGAACTAGTACTCCTTCTGAGCTACGGCTTTGAAAGGCTATCTTTTGCCGCTGGAAGCGCCGCAGGTACGATGATTATTGGAATTGTGGCTAAATATCTGCTTGGAAGTGCCCTCGCGGGGGCTGATGAATGCGAACACAACGACTGTGTCGCGAATCTTGAGGCTGATATCAACACAATCTGGGACGTCGCCATCCGTCCGCTTCTCTTCGCGAGCGTTGGGGCCAATCTGGCCTTCCAAGATATTCCGAGCCAGATGGTGGGCGGGAGCCTTGCGGTGATCGCGATCGCTTTGTTGTTCCGCCTTCCCATGGCCTACCTTGCGACAGGCGGCGGAAGCCTGACCCGCGGGGAGCGCACCTTTGTGTCCCTCGCCTGGACGCCCAAGGCAACCGTCCAAGCCGCACTGTCGTCTGTGCCACTTTCCATGATACGGAACAGTGGCGGATCAGACGAGCTCGTCTTGAACGGTAAACAGATTGCCGCGACTGCAACGATTGCCATCCTCCTAACTGCGCCAATGGGTTTACTGTGTATCAAGTTCCTCGGACCGAGGCTGCTGTCCTCGTCAAGGAGGGAAGGCGATCCCCGTTCAGCAGGTGACGAGGACGGCTGCGAACGGAGAAAACAGGGCGAAGACTGCAAGGAAGATCACAGTGATTAACCCTTCTATTCATGCTTGTATGATAAGTGTAGACCTAGTTCCCTTTTGGCACGACTCTGCACGTGTCCTCCAGCATCTTGCATGCGATTCCAGCCTCGTCGCATGCAGCCATGAAGGGAATCCGCACGCTTTCGATATCGAGTAGCTCGGCGTTCGCCGGGCTGATGTCCAAATGCTCCAGACTCCCGTCCGCCGTGGTGTGCACCACGCTCGTGATCCCAACGCCCCTAAGCAACGGGTGGCACTTGGGACAAGGATGGCACTGGTCGTAGGCATAGTCCGAGTGAAGCTCGACTATGAGGATGGTCGCTTGGGGGAAAAGCTCCGACGTGCACTCCTCCTCGCCGTGCCGTCGGATCGCGTCGACGATCGCGTGATTCTCGCTGTGGATTACAAACTTATTCTAAGACAAAACAGATTTAGGAATGTGCCAGCCGACAATACATTGTATTGATCAGCACCTACCTTGCCGTACTTCACCCTGTCCACGAGGCAATCGTGGTTGTACCCCCGGCCCAAGACGCGGGCCGTGGGAGGGCCGTCTTTGCTGTCGTCGGGGATGTAGATGATTGCGCCGTGCTGGGCCCGCACAGCGGCCTTCCGGGCCAGCTCGGCGGCCTCGAGTACGAGCGCGGCCATGTCAAGCTTGACCTCGCTTGGGCTGCAGCTGCCGTCTTCCGATCGTTTCCTCTTCCGTCCCGCTTTCTCTTCTACGTCGCAAGATTTACTATCGGCACCGAATTTTGAACTGAGATAACCCTGGAAGATTCTCTCGTCGAACGAGCCGAATTGAATCCCGCCTCTCGCAAAACAGGCGAACTGCAGGTTTTGTAGCACCGGAAGCTGAACGACATTGAATATATCAGCCGGATGATTCTGAATTCGAGGCATGACCTTAATCAGGGCGGCAATGGCTTTGGACTGAAGGTCCAAGACCTTAGCATGGTTGGACGGATCCCCATCGGTTTGTAGATGGGACGAGATTCGAACCAGGCCCACGGTCTCCCTCACAGTGAGCCCCACGTTCGGCTCCGCGGATAGGGCGTCGAAGGCATTCGCCAGCCTGGTCATGTAGCAATCATGCTCGGACAGAGAGCCGAACGCCTCCCTGATCGCGTTCTTGCAGTCTTTATTCGATGGAACACTCGCCCCCTCCCCGGGGGTCTCCTCCTCCGACTCCTTCCGGTAGCGAGCCACGTAGTCCTCGTCACGGCAGCACCCAACGTCGCCGCGGGCGGCCCCGGCGGCGACCCTCGACGCGATGAGCTGCCAGTCGCCCCGGCGGCGGGCGGAAGCGTCATCGCTCGCGGGTGATGGTGATGGGCTCGTCGCCGCCGACGCAGCACCTCGCTTCTTGCCCGACTTCTTGCTCGTGCCGAAGCTCCGCGTGATCGCTCCTATGACGGCCGAGAAGAGCTCTCGGTTGGTCAGCGATGCGGCGTGGACCAAGGCGCGGCTTTGCATTGGAAAGACAACGTGAAGGCGATCTACCTTCTCTCTGCATGCGTCTAGTCTCGGCCGCCCGCCGCCCGTGCTAGCCGCACTCTAGAGTAGGCCAGACTGCAGTCTGAGTCTATCTAGTCTCGGCAGTCGAAGGCCCGCGCCGCGTGCATGGCCGCCGCCCGGGCCTCAATCAAAAGCCCCAATCGGAGCTCACTCATACGGGCTGGTGCACCGGCCGAGAGTGCCGAGAGGAGGAACACAACAACCAGATAACACGCGGACGGGCTCTTACCAAAAACGAACAGGCCAGAAGGAAGGAGAAGAGTCGTCGGCAGGTAGGGAGCAGTTGAAAGGCAGATCGAAGGCCTCTTATTGGAGATTCCTACGAAGTGAAGCCGTATTAGGTGAAGGGGGAACACTGCATTCGCCCGTGCTGGATCAGATCTATCCGCCAACCACGATTTCGAACGAAGGGTGCACTGTGTCTTCTGAACTTTGGTATTGCTCTCGAAGACTCGAAGCACTGACTGCGCCCCACTGCGCTCGATCCATTTCGGCCAACGACTTCGAACGAAGGGTGCACTGTCACTGTCCCACTTGGACTGACGACCATATTTTACACGATGGCGGAACTTGGACATCCAGGAACACACCTGCAGTCACTCATTCTCGATAATACGGCGGCGAAGGATCAGAAAATTGCGTGCCTCAAAACATTGCGTGTCGTTGTGCGCAACCTTGCCGACCCACTGAAGAATGTCGATCCCAAGTACAGGCAGCTCAGCATGTCCAACGAGAAGGTCAAGTCGAAGTTGACTCCGTGCCCGTCGGGAATAGACTACATGAAAGCAGTGGGCTTCGAGGTCGTGCGGGAGGGCGGCGGAAACGAGTTCCTCCGCATGACGAAGACAATCAACGTTTCGCACATGCAGGCTTGTTTGGCAGAGCTCAACGCGGCGATAGACATGCTCGTCCCCAGGGACGTCGGGACCAACCCTGGCTTCACGGAGGAGAAGAAGACGCCGGAGGGGATCATTATTCAGAAAAGCAGTGCGAAGGCGACGACGGCGAACGTGGGCAGGTTGAGCGAGAAACAGAAGGCACGACTGCTAATGGAGAAGAAGCGCCAGCGCGAGATCGATGAGGCGAAGGCAGCGAGGAAGAAGACGCAGGATCAGATCAAGCAGGACAAGTACGTTCGCGAGAACGACCCTAACTGGGAGTCGAAGCAGTCCGCCGCCTGCGTCAAGAGCGGGAACGGCATCTCAACCTTTCGCGACAAGTACGGGGAGTAAGGGGGTAAGGGCTCTATCACTACTTGTGCATACTGAACATATGAATGATTTTGGAGAGAATTTCCCATGCACATGAACAGTTTTGTAAACACGTAGACTTTCAGGAAGAAATAGAGACTTCATTCTGTATTGCATCACCGTAACGAAGCCCTACTCTGTGTTATATCTGAAACCTCGAATTAGTGTCGCCATCGTCTTTATTCTCTCCGCCTGTGGACTGTGTACCCTTTGGAGGGGGAATAGCCGCGTCGGGAGCAACCGGCCGGTACGCCGCGAACTGTTGTGCCATGGCCGACGCAAGCCCGACGGCCGAGGACAATATGCCACTCGGCACGTCACCGAGCGTGCGAGCCTTCTTCGCGGGAGGCTGCTGAATGGGGGGAACGTCCTCGTCCTTCGACTCTGCTACCCTCTCTTCCTCGTCTCGGGGTTTCTTATTCGCGGGCTTTGACTCTCTCTTCGCACCTTTGATGAGCGTCTTGGCGGCAGCATTACTGTTTTTTTGCGGCTTATCCTGCGAGGGAGCTGTGACGGGACTTTCCCTAGGAGTGGACTTGGGGGTGGACTTTCGCCCGCTCGTCTTCTTTGTTGGGTTTCCCCTCTTATTTGCGGATGCGTCTAAACTTCCATTGCAACCCATGGTCACAGCCGTCCATGCCAACTGGTGAACCTCATCATTCAGGGCGGTTTCCTCGGCATGCAGCTTCTTAAGAGTTTCAATCATGGATGCGCACTCCCTCTTGATCAAACCGAGCTCCTTCCCGTCATCATTCATGACGGGCTGTTCTGCGTCTCGAGATTTGTTGACAAGTGGGACTTATAATTGTGCAGCCACCACAGATACTTAATTTGTGCTCCTCCCGTCACACCTGTAGGCAAAATGGCTGGATTTACAGATGACTTTTCGCGCCCACGGGAAAGGCAGGGGGTATCTGCAGATATACAGGGACAAGGGTGTGTCGACTCGCGCTTGCGGCTTCAGCAACGAAACTTATGGACGCCGCGTTGTCCGCTCGGGTTATATGAATACTGCCGCTGTCCTGTTCGGAAGCCGTGTGACCGTGCCACTGTGATGCCGCCGTCTCTGACCACGGACAGCGAGACTCTGAGACCTTATCTCGCTGCTCCCGCGCCGCGATTGCTGATCTGTCGTACTATTGTAGCATAGTCGTCGCCGTATGTAAGTAAATTGAGGCAAAACTATAGGCGAGATAGGTATCCTCGTGTGGATACCCCATCAGGAGACGAGCATCGCGGGCATGGCAGATGGCAGCCAGCGCGGCAGCCAGCTTCATATTGGCTTCATCTTCACAGATTCATCCGTCATCACACACAATGTCTGAGCACCGCCTCCGCAGTTCCGTAAGGGGTCTACCAGTGCATCTACACCTGCGCAGAGCTAGAACAAGCAGCAGCAGCAGTGGCATGCAGCAGTCATCCCTTTTCGCAAACGTAAAACGTGCGTGAGCAACAGGAGCACAGGAGCAGTCGGTCTGCTGTAGCTGTCCGCATCTATCACGGCATCACATGCACGGTGGGGGGGTAGGACGAAGGGCGGGACGTTTGATGAGGGCGGGATAGGTCGAGAATAAGATGTCAAGCGAAGTCAAGTCAAGAGCGGGATCCCCGAAAGAAAATACTCATTCTGCAACCGTGGATGACTCCTCCACCACCTTTGAAGCATCGGCATCTGGGATCGAGATAGTTGCTACTGATTTACAAAATGTACCCACTCGTGTCGCATACCAAGAACAAGGAGCCCTCGAAACGCAAGATGTGCCGCGCAAGGGGTCATTCGAATCGGAGGAATCAATCACAAGACAAGTTTCTACAGTAACTAAGGCGGTCAATGAGAAGATGACCAGGATGGTCAGCTGGACAGCCGCACATACCAAAACATCCACATCTGCTCGTGGTCTGAGGCCGCTGCACGTTCGCATTTCCGTCAGGGTGCATCATGTTTCGTTCCTTCATCCTGGTCTTGACACCGGGGGCAGAACTCTCGGCGACAAGGGCCAGAAGTGGAGATTTCGAAAGAAGAAACTGAGCGCATCTGACCGTCCAGGCCTGCTTGAATTCGGCAAAAACAAGGGCACGTGGCGAAATCCGAACGTTGCGAAGAAGAAACTGCCTTTTGGCCACACCAGCACCAAACAGAAGCCATTTGACGATGTTGGACGTCACACGGGCAAAATCCCGGAGAACAGGGTCAGGTTCCTCAACACGGCCGCCGAGGACCTGGAACGTTTCGGCCAATCCGCCGAGAAGAAGGATGCAACGGAGATATCAGAAATCATCTCAGCGGAAGCATTTAGATTGTCACGCGATGGAATGATTCAGAACCACAATGCGCTGAAGAGCGCCGCTCGCATGGCAGCAGTCGAGAAGGCGACCGACGCCATGAGTACCAATCGCCGCATGTCGCTCGCAGCGGTCGGGACTACCGTGATGATGACGAATCGAGCAGCCAAGCGCAGCTCAAGGCGTCTCTCTGCACAATCGGAAGACTACGAGGATGTGGTTCCCAAGCCCAAGGCAAACATCTTATCTCCCTACTCTAGTAGCAACCCTGACGAAGCAGCGCAGTACTACAAAGAGTGCGCCGAGCGGCCCAAGGGGTACAGGCGGCTTGTTGTGTCTAGTATGAAGCCGGCGAGCGATATACCGATCCCCCCGCCCCCCGTGAGCTCAATGGGTGCCATTGCCAACACTAAGAAGATAGCGCGCAATCTTCACAGTAGCTCGGGCGGTGGCAATGCAGGCTTAGCTGATGGTTCGACCAACTCGTCCGGTTACATGTCCACGAACGAGACTGCATGGAGTTTCCAATCGTCAAATGACCTCAATGTCGCAACCAAGGATGAAAACAACAACTCATTTGAGGATGTTCCATATCAATACGTCGGCCCGCCTCAGACCGGGCCTGACTTCTTTACTTTACTGAGACAAACTGGTGCCGCGACGTTCGGTCGGTACTTGCCCGAAATATCGGCCAATGTGCCCGATCACAGTGTCGCCTTCGAGGTGCATAGATCGAGGAAACGTCGTGCGAGCACCCAGCCGCTAGTTATCGAGGCCCCACATGTGATATGGGGGGATGCGCGTGATCCCACACTGAGCCGAATCGCCGACGAAGGTTGCCCGCTTATTGATTCCAGGGGATTCGAATACGTCAGCAATGCCAATCTTGGCGACTCCGAATTGAGCGAAAGTCTGCTTGTGTGTGGGGCTACGCTCTGGGTTCAGAATGCCGATGAAGGGAATAGTGCCAAGAGCAAGCTGAAGCCCAATTACACGAAGAACATGGTGAAGGCTGAATACTTCGGTGGGAAGGCCGTTGATGGGGTGAAGAGTGGAATGACGCTGGGGGCGCAGGGCATGGCCAAGGGTGTCAAGGGGGTTGCGAGGGGCACGAAGGAAGCGGTGCGAAAGACGGAGAAGTTGTTGCCAATCCCCGACGACAAGGCATTCGAAACAGCCTCAATGGCAAGCGAAGGAGGCGGCACAACGGAGAAGAAGAAGAAAAAGAGTCTATTGAAAAAACTCAATCCAAAGAATATCGGCAAGAAAATGAAACGCAAGGCGAAGAAGGTTGACGGCGAGTCCATCAGCACTGCGGACAACGATGACATGTCAAGTCTTGCATCTGGTGCAGAACAACATACCGATACGATGCGCCAGATTGATGCGGACTTTGCAACCGAGCAGGCAACGAGTTCAAATAGCGCAGAAACGCATATTCCCGACGACTCGTCGAAAGCATCTGTGAAGTCAGCTGCATCGGCCACTATTAGCCCCGAGTTTGACTTGATCAAACCGAAACCATACACGCTTCTTCTCGACGACACCATAGAGATCAAAATAGTTTCGTTCCCTGATAAACAAGTGATCGCTAGCTTCCCAATAAGCGTGGCGTCTATTATGGTCCAGCGGTCTGTGGAAGATCAGATGGACGACCCGATGAAACCGAGTGAACTCACCGCCACTCTCATTCAAGAGCCGTCCGCACACGAGCTTAACTGGGGCGTTGCACTGAAGGTGACATTGCGAGCTGTAGAAGTTCAGCCCGAGGTTCCGCGGGTAGCGCCTCGACCCAAGGACATCGTCGAGAGTGAGATGAGGAAGTTCAAGGAAAATCTGAACAAGTTAGGCAAGACGAAGCAGCAGATCGCCGAGGAGACGAAGGCCAGAGAAGAAGCTCTTGAACAGGAAGACAGTGAGCTGAACGGGGCTATTGTTTCTTATGGTATGGGAAAAGGTAAGGTGTCCTTCCTGTCGATGTCTTTCTTACCCGCCCAATTCAGTTCCTCACGCTTTTGCGTTTTGCCTTTCGTCCTACACAGGCGAGTATGAAGGGCTACCACAGCGAGAGATCAGACTTCGTCAAATGTTCTACTGCGACCGCGAGCATCAATCGTTGAAACGGAAGATCAAACAAAGCCGGCGGACAGAACTCACCGAGTCCGCGAAAGTTATGATTCTAGACGCAGAGATCGACCCCTCTGTCGTGCGCATGACTAAGAAACAGAAGAGTGAGCGTGCACTGAAGGAACTCCTTGACTTGAATTTTCCTGGCATCGACCATGCCGAGGAGGAAAATGTTGAGGGAAAGTGGTCTTCTTCAAAGTTCGACTCTCCAAACGAGAACACTCTCGCGAGGATCAGCCTCGCTCTGGCAAAGAGCCTAGACACTTGCCTTGGCGATGTCACCGACAAGCCGACCGTGCCTGACGTGGAGCGTCAGATGAGACGTACATACACCGAGGGAATGGGTGCTAACCTTGCGCCTAAGGATATAAAGGCTTGGTGCTCAGATATGGCACAAAGACTGAGCACACTCTCCGATGAGGGCCATCGCTCTCCACTAGACAAGATTCAGAGTTTCATCACGAACAGCGTTGGCTCGCTGAGAATTCCTCCTTCTCTAGACGAGCAAGACGAACAAGAACCAAATGTTGACGAGGTCGTCACCAGAAAAGTCGTTTCTGTGCGCACACTTTCGTCGCTTGACGGACAACATTCGCGCACATCACTCGGCAGTCAAGAATCCAAAGTTGCCGAAGACGAGATTGCTCAGAGAGAAGAGGCCATGCAAGCTAATGACTCCATTATTGTTGATTGGTGCACTGCAGTTTCGTCCAAATTAGATGCTTTCGCCCAAGACTTAGACGACGACGAAGGCACTGTCTCCGACATCAATGATGACGATCATGACATATCTGGTGTCATTATTTCTTCTCAACCAGACGCCGGGGTGGGGCTCTCTTCACTAATCAAGAACGCGTCGAGTGTCACGAAAAACTCTTCAATACTAAAGAACGCGGCAAGCGTGACAAAAAACGTAGTGCCTTCCCGGGATGCGTCTGGCACGTACCAGCGCTTTACTAGCGTTACCGACACGGTCACAGGAGGCGCCACAAAAGTGTTGAAGACTACTACAAAAGTAGGTGGCTCACTCTCGAGTAAAGTTCAAGATGCGGCCGAGGCTTCGGCCTTATCTATTTCACACGCTTCAAAAGATGCTGTGTCCATCGCCAAGCAGGTATCAGCTAGCGCCAAAACAGCAGCAGAGCAGGCGACCCGAGTGTCAATATCAGACCGCATTCCCGGAATGAAGAGAAAACCCAAGGATGATCATGGTGAATTAGAATTGAAGGACATACTCAAGTCACGGAAATCGACAGGATCTAACCGGCAAAGCGAACATGATGACCTGATGTGGAAGAAAGTGCTTCCATCGAATGATTTGGACAAGCCAATATCAAAGCGAGCGCTGTCAGAAAGTGCCGAGCGACTTGGAAGGGCGTCAACCGTGTGTACGATCGAAGAAGCTCTGCCAAGGTCGAAGAGCACGCCGAGCGACCTAATGAGACAGTTGGACTCAGTGATGAACGAGACACAGCGCAACGCACACCTAACGGTGCACACCAAGACGTCTGTGTTGAACACTGTCATGTACTTAGCTTTCGTCGCAGTTGCACTCTTAGCTGCATCTGAGATACTATATCGGTGTTCTCAGCTGGCGCTGGTTGCGTCCTACGAAGTGTTTTCGAGACTGGAAGGTTTCACTAAGTAGAAACTAATTTAATTGCTTAAATCTGCTGAATTCTGCTTTGTCTAGAGATAGATTTGATTCTGCCTTGCCCTGAAGATGACTCTTGGCCGACGAGCGATAATATCCATACCCAAGACTGCCGCGGGCGGCGCATCACCTCCTAGTCCACCAAGAGCCTGGAGTCCTGGAATGTCGCCAATAAATAATTGACTTTCTGCGAGGTCTGTGACTCCATCCTTCGTCCTGATATCTATCTTCTCTGACGACTTGGACCTGATCAACTGCACTGGTCCGTCCCCCCCTGCGAGGGTGAGTAATTGCCCTTGCGACGCCGCCTGTGCCACTTTCTGGGCAGCTTTCACGTTAGCTGTTATCTTCGCGAATGGATTCCAGTTCGAGTTCGCACCACCGTCCTCATCGTCGAACTCGTCCAGCGATACTGCAGGCTCGATGCCTGCAGCTTCAGCAGCCTGTTTGTTGATGCACGTGATTGGCGAGCCCGTGTCAAAAAGGGCTGGAATTTCAACTCCGTTAATGCAGATAGTAACCGAAGGCAAGAGCGAGACTGGCAAAGACTCGTACTGAATACAGGAGAGACCGCTCGTGTTCAAATGCGCTATACTTCCGTGAAACGTGATTGAGGGGGTCGGGCTCTCCTCGTTCGGCTGCCAAACCATCTCGACACCTCCTTCGAAGCAATAGAAGAAAGCTAGTCCGAGCAACCCCGCCGCTGCTGGACTTGCGACGGGCAGCGCAGAGGCTGTCAGACCTTGCATGAAAATTTCGTCTTCTTGTTCGTCTTCGTCGTCGCATTTCTTCTCGCCAAGAACACTCAAGTCAAGCGAACAGTCTCCCAGCATGTAAGTCTCGGCGCCGGCGATTTCCCCGGCGGCCCCGTAACCACCTGTTAGACAGTTTGCTTATTAGCATTATTATTATTACTAATCGACTTAGACATTTTGACGACGCACCTGGAACTTCTCCGACAGCTTCCAAGTTCAACTCCTTCGCCACTTGAGCATTCAGAGTATTCACATTGGCTAACAAGTTGATAGATGAATGTGTTTAGAGTTAGTCGTTTCAGAATATGAATCGCAAGGGATGATCGAGCCTAGCCACCAACCTGCTGTATCGAGCACAAAGTCAAGGCTAATGCCGCTGAGATCCTTCTCCCTTTGCGACGGCGTCGAAAGACGTGGAAACTTGAGGGGCACTGTCGGGTACGGTCCAAGGAATCTCAAGGGGGAGCGGATCACCGAATCATTGTCCATATTGGCGAACGCCTCGTCTGTGCCTACGTTGTCAGGAACAGCCAGCGGAGGCGTTGCAAACCTTTGACATTGATGTCTTGAATGTCTTGGTTAGCTTAGACTACATCTTACGAAACACCGATGAGAAGATGAAAGATGTTCATCTCCGCCCCCGAAGGAGCGCGCTAGATGTGCTGTCACCAGGACCTGACAGCACGCCGATACCGATGGAGTGGAGTCGCCTCATCCAGGGAGCACCACGTAGCGGTGGCGCCCCGCACGACTCGCCCAATGTGCGCATCTTCCTCGACACGCCCGCCTACTCGTCCTCCTCGATGGACTGCAGTAGACGCACGCGCGGGGCAGAGGGGGGACATCCTGTCAATCCCTCTACCCGCCTCATGCGCTGAGACTGGAACCTGCAGAGATGAAGTGTTCGGGTCCGTTTGCTACGACTCGAATTGACCCGTCGCCGGACACTTCCTCCCCGTCGGCTTTCACCCGCGCCGCCCCAAGGGGCGGTTGGGATCTTTAGCGCCATATCTTCATATTGGCCGTTCGAAGGATCGTCCAAATCGTTAAAGGAGTTGTTTAGTTTGGAGGATCGGCCGTAGTGCCAAGGCTGGGTGCGCGAGAGAGGACGAAGAAGTCTGTTAGAATCGGTAGTGTCACGCGAAGAGGTCACGCGAAGAGAGGCGGCGCGCCGTAAGGTCGACTTACCTCGGAGAGCCCGGCTGTCATTGTCGTGGCTTCGTCCACGTCTGACGCCATCGCAGCGGCGCGATGGCAAGCACCGTCGGGTGCCTTGTGCTGAGGTGTAGCGCGGCCGAGCACGAGGCGGTCGAGACGGGCTCTGGATCTCGTTGGTCTCCTTGATTGTTGTGCAAGTTGAGCGGATGAAAGAATTATGAGAGGGCCGGCGCCTGCTCTCGTGCGCGAGGCGCCGTGTGTCCTGAAACGCGACGAGGAGTTCTGACACTTTAGATATTAATTCGCTCAAAAGGAGTGGGTCAGCTAGAGCAGTCGTGCACCCGCGATGACATTTTGGATATTAATTCGCTCAAGCTGTTCCTCGTCTCGCTTCGGTGGTGTCTCTGGTTGGTTGCGAAAAGCTGTTCTCATCTCGTCACCCCTCTGTGCTGTCTCTGTGGTTGGTTTCTGGTTTTGTTTTCTGCGTCTCAAGAAAGCTCAAGAAAGCAATGCGTAAAGTAAATAGCTACCTACGCTACAGCAGGACAGCAGGATACAGCGCTCGCTTGCCAGACGAAGGTAAGAAGCCCCGTGCGCCGATGACGAGAGCAGCCGCCCATACCAAACCAACCGTTCGGACCGTCGTCATGCTGATCATTTATTGTGTGATTTCTAATCAAGGAGGTGGACAAGTGTGTTTGTGTCAGCAGGATTGTCAGGGTCAGGTGCCCTTCATCTCAGGGTATCGAGTGGCGTGTCCGTCGCCGTCGTATCGCGTGACGAGGAAAACACTCAGGATGAATGTGTCAGGCCAATGCATCGGCCAGTGGAGGGCAGGTTGGTGGCGCTGTCCCTGTTGCTCTCTCGCTCTCTCATCCACGGCACACAATGCATGGTCGAATTGCGGGGCACGTCAGCACGCCTGCGCTGATGACGGTCCACTGCGGTGTTTTCCGGGCCGTTTGACTCGTTTGACTCGATCCCCGTTTTTTTCGGCCCTGGCCGCAGACGTGTCTTGACGCGGGTATAAATGACAACCCGTTTTGCTTCGACGGCCGACCGTTGCCGTTGCAACGCTCATATCTCTTAGTGGTTTTGGGTATGTAGACCAGCCGAATTGCAAGTTATGTACACCCCCTG
>JAAMXK010019283.1:0-23892 GCA_019693575.1 Thalassiosira oceanica
TATCCGACGTTGGAGTGACACAACTACCTGGAAAACGGATACGCATGATTAGCAAACAACTGTGACGACGAGTAACGGGGAGCCTGGCCACGGCTCGACTCGACCGTGAGCGTTCAAGGCAGGCGAATCGTTGTTCCGACGAAGACTGCGGGGTGCCGAGGAAGGAGCTCGTTTACAAGACTGAACATGAATCCAAACTGAACAATCTAAACGCAATAAATTAATATGTCTGTTAAAGTCTATTCCACTTCACCCCATTTGCAGGATATCGACCTTGGCATACGGACCTGTCGTGACGCTGTTCCCAAGGGCCAAGATACAATAGCTCGATCTACGGTCTTGATCATCAATACCCTCCTCGCACTCCCACCCATCCCGTGGTAGATTTCATCAATTGAAACCCCGTTCGGCATCACACGAAGGCGTTCGGGCTCCCAAGAAGACACGGGTTGACAGGGGGTGACGTAGGGTCAACGTATGCTCGTACTGGCTCTGCATCCGCCCCCCCGTCCTCCGTCCGTCCCGTAGCCTCGGGTCTCCATCAAGGACGAGATGGATGACAGCCGGTATTCGTCGGGCAGGCGTCATTTTCGTAGAGGCCAAAACGACGTCCAGGGGACCCAAGATGGACTCCCCAACGTCTTTTCAAGCCTCGGGAGTACTCCCGATGATTAATGGAGGCTGTATTTGACGAGATTGGTGGACGTCTATGCTCACGGCGTGCCGATGTCGACCGAAGATAGTGTGCTCGTGATCGTCTCGAGCCACGTTGGAGAACGACAAGCACATGCAACGATAGAGGACGACTATGAGGGAGTCCGGATGCCGTGGATCCACGACGGAGCGGCCAGGTCGGACGCTGGAGGTCAAAAGGTGTCGCCATGGTTGCGTGCCCTTCTTTGTTCTAGTGTCGACCCGCTTGGCTAGGGGAAGGATTTTCGAAGTTCTATTTTCTTCCGGAAGTACAATAATATGAAAATGAATTAGACGACTTTACTCTGGTAGTTAAAAACATACAAAAAGATACATAATCGCTTAAGTGAAAAAGTGCCTTTCGAAATCATCGCCACGAAGGGCAGGTGTGGGCGCCCAAGCTAAACGATAGAGATGGTTGCTGGCGTTGCTGGAGAACTCTGTCTATGTGCTCATTTGCTGCTGGCCAACCACCACCGCAGTGTGGGGACGGCGGAGGGAACACGAAGATCGCTGAAAAGCTACATTGCAAACACAAAACACACTCGACTGACTGACTCGACTCGACAGACGGGCATTATATTGTAGAGTTCAGAGCGGATTTGTCGCAGCAGCGTGGGGATGCCTCACCAAACACTGTTCAGGACACAGGACAAAAGCCGCAATTCTTGATCCGCTAGTAGATCTATCTGATTGAATCATGGCCCAGAACTTGTCGGACTTCTCGATGGAGAAGCTGGTACTTCCGTCGAACGGCGGTTCAGCTGGGCGCAGAAGATCCAACTCGTGGACACTCCACGATCCGACGGGCTTCGACGACATCCATGACGAGGACGGGCCGCCGTGCCCTCTCGCGTCCAAACTGACTAACCAGAGATGGCACGAGATCGGCAACTCACCCGATCAATCGATATGTTCCACATCAAACTTCGACGTGATGGTGGAACAATTGGCAGCTGTCATGGGAATGCACCTGCTCGAGCTGCTGCTGTATTGGCTCAGGCCCAAGGACGACGACGGGACCAAGAAAGAGGTCATTACTGACGTCCTCGAGTACCTCGAGATCGACCCAAATATTGGAAACTACGTGCTTACGACCTCTATCAAAAACTCAATCCGTGACTATGTTGCGAAAATCGGCAAGCTTTACAAGGACGTTGGATTTCACTCCTTGGAGCATGCAATCCACGTGACAATGTCAATGAACAAGCTTCTGTCGATGGTCTCCGACTCCCACCACCAAGTGAGCAAATCTTTCGAGAACGACGGAGAGGGTCACAATTGCGGCTCGCCAAGGCGTGTGGCCCAATCCTACGGCATAGATGACCCAAGGATCAAGTTCGCAATGTTCTTCAGCGCCTTAATTCACGACGTCGGGCACACCGGTGTACCGAACTCGGTCCTCGTCGAGGAAGAGGACGAGCTCGCGATTCTACACAACGACGTAAGCGTTGCCGAGCAGAACTCACTCAACATCGCCTTCTCGTTGCTGCATGCGCCGCAGTTCGCGCGGTTGAAGCACTGCATCGGGCCGAACCCGACCCAGCGCAAGTTTTTCCGCAAGCGAGTCATCGCGTCGGTCATGGTGACAGACATTAGCGACCAGGAACGGATACAGATCGTCAAGAGCCGGTGGGAGACGGCCTTTCCCCCGGTTGAGGACGAAGAAAAGAACCAGACGGAAAGACGTCAGGCCCGTACCGCCGCGCCGACGCCGCCGGAGGCACCACGCACCGAGCTCCGCCAGAGCCGGTTAAGGCGGCGCGCCACCATGCACTCGAGTGAGGCGGTTGCCGAGGGATTTTTAGCGCGGTCGCGACGGCTCGGGATACGCACATCGATGGATTTCAGCGGCAATCTTATTGACGCTTACGGCACCAACAACCAGCTTCAGCAGCACGCCGTGCTTGAGACAATGATGAACGTCGCCGACGTGGCGCATACCATGCAGAGTTTCAACACGTTCGTCAAGTGGAATAGACGTCTCTTTAGAGAGCTGCATGCGGCCCGATCCGCGGAAAGGCTGCCATTCGATCCGTCGGCGAGGTGGTACGAGAACCAGATCGGGTTCTTCAACCACTATATATTACCCCTTGCGGGCAAGATGAAGAGCTGCGGCGTGCTCGGCACGACGGGCGATGTTTTCGAACTATTCGCTGCGGAAAATCTCAAACGCTGGAAAGAGGAGGGCGAGGCAATCAGCGAAGAAATTATCAGGTCCGAGACGAGTATGATGGTGGGTCCAAACCCTCTCCGGGGGCCGGTCCAACGTCGCGGTGGTCGAACGACGAGTTGATGGGTCAAGACAGGGACGCCGTTGTTTCTTCCAGTGTCTCCTAAAAATTATTTTCGGGGGCGCTTTGAAGCTTTTACAGAGAGGCTTATCGAGAGAGCTGGCGGGGGAATTGGGGCGACGCAAACAGTAACAGGGGAAGAAGTTCTTCCACACAGGAATCAACCGGTAGACATCCAAAAAATCAAAGGAAACCTGGCTCTAGCTATCGTGAGGAGCTCGGGCCGCCCGCCCAAGGGCCGCTCCGCGCGCACGGCCCCGCGGGAGCGCCCACGGAGGGCTTTGGCGTCGTGAGTCAACTGGTGCTCGTTGTTAACATCGTCATTAACATCATCATCGACGACAGCTGACTTAATAATCAGTTATGTGCTTGAATTTAAAACTAATTAATTTGTCAGAGGAAGCCCGCAAATCCGCTATACTCCATGATCAAACTCTGCGCAGGGCCCGGGACTGTAACGCGACAGTCTTCCCGCGAATGTTCCGACGTTGCATCTTCGATCCTCGCCTTCCACATTGCAAGTTCGATCACAATGCTGGCCTCTCTTAGCTCGTGGAAGGCAATGAATCGAAATATCTGGGACAGGCTTCTTGCCGTAACATCGTTTGTGTCCTGTAGGTGACTGACTTTTCCATCTCTGACGGCAACAGTGAAACAAGCCAAGAAGTGACCATCTTGCCGAACGATATTGGGCAGGTTGCAAATGCTCTCCTCGACCGATAATGTGCATTCAGGGGACAGCCTTTCCATTCGCGAAGAAACTGCCCATGTGATAGACACCTTGACACTCGTCAACTTTGCACAGTCACGAAACGCTCTGTGCATGCGTGGCTCTTTGAATACTCCTTCATCGAGAAGAACGTTATCTCCACTGCATACGAGTTTGCGAACCTCTGGGCAGAAACAAGGTTCTCCGCGCAGGAAGATAAGGTCGGTCAGGTTGGTGCATCCACAGAATGCTTCCCTGCTCATCTGGTAGAGGGTTGAAGGTAAAGTCACGCTTCGTAATGTGATGCAACCATGGAATGCGTCATCTCCAACCGTCTGCAGTCCCTCACTGAGGCACAGATAATCCAGGCTGGAGCAACAGGCGAATGCACCGTTCGACACCATGGTGACATCTGGAGAAAGGGTCACCTGTTGTAACGCCTCGCATCCCAAAAATGCGTGCCGTCCAATTTCATCCACTCCATTGCCAATCACAACACGTGACAGTTTGGTGCAACCAACAAATGCATTGTCTAAGATCTTTTCAACGTGTGACGCTTTGACGGAACAAACTGCGTCCTTGATTCCATCGGTGATTTTGTTTGTGCGCTCCCAACGTCCACTCTCTGGGAAATCGTCAGAGTGGTGTTGAACAACGTTGCCGTCATTTTCTGTGATCAGTTGTATGCCCATCTTTGTCTCGACGGTTCCTTAATGCAAGGACAAAACGGCAGGCTCGTCACCTGGTGTTCATCACGAACCTCGGGAATTTTAATTTTCGATTTTGATGTTCAAATAGAAGAGGAGCTCTTCAACCTACCTCAGGGTTGATTCTCGTTGTTGTTTGAGACGGCGCTCGACGCAAGGGAGTGAATCCTCTTTGTTGTTTGAACGCAAGGGAGAGAGTCTTTGCACAGACTCTGGGCGAGAGCAGTGTGAGGGTACGTTTCTCTTTTTACTGTCTTAGCAATTGTCTTTCTCAACCGTTTCGCTGTCTTCTCAATGTTGTTTCTGAAAGGTTGATCAAAATGAGCTGGCTTTTCTTCTTCATCTTTGCTACTCTGTTGGTTAGTTTTGGGAGTTGCCCATTCTTACCTCATTGCCAAGTCAATAGCATAGGAGTGAAGTCAGTCTCTCCAGTAGTTAGCGTGTGCATAGACTATGGTGAGGAGTTTCTTCCGTCTGTCATCTGGTCATTGTGAAGCTCCCCTCCTCAACCTACACTCACACTGATCAGGTTTGACTGAGTTTGTTGGCATGGACGACACCGGGAGTGAGGTCAGTGAAACAGTCACTGGGATGGGTGGTCTGCCTAGGGTCAATGCGGTTGGCTCGATCCTGCGTCCTTTCCAGCAGAATCTTGTGAGGAACTTGGCATTCCTCTCCAATTCGGTGTCACTCCTGTTGGGGTTCATTGTCAAGAGTTTGCCGCTCTTGTTTGAGTTCATTGTCGGTCTTCTCGTACTCTTGCACGGGCTCATCACTCTAGTTGGTGCAAGTCGTAAAGTTGAATTGTGGCCAGAAAAATTGAAGAGACCTAGCATGAAGCTGCCTTGGTTGGAGGGGTCGGCGCTGGATCAGTCCAAGGATGAATCAGGGCGATTGAGCGGAGTTTCGCGGCTGCTGGACCAGGCTGTCTCGCAGGCAGAGATTGGCTTGTTTGCCCCGGAGAGCGCCCCAGATGTGACTTTTCCGGAGCTGCAGGCGCAGTATCTGTCCAAGGACGAATCGAGCTTGCATTGGCTGTCTGGCCTGACAGTCATGCCGGGGTTGTGCGACGCAGAATTGGTTGGATGGAAGACTGTGGCCTTTGTCCAATCTTCAGGATTGTCACAGAAGCGCTTGACGAAAAGCGAGAAGCAGCGCAAGTATCGCCTACGCCAACGACTGAGGAAGAGGTTCGGACTTGATGTAGAAAAGCCGAAACGTTTTCGACGCCGCAGACTTTCATACTGGTTGGTTAGGAGGTGCCGTGATAGGAGAGGGAATCGACCGCCGCGGGCCGACGGGAGTCGCTTTACTTCCAGAACCGAGAGGGAGCATGTCCTATGGCTGCACCGAGAGGTGCAGTCAGTGAGACCAGGTCGACGCATCCCGGCTCATGTGTGTCGAGCGGCCCAAAACTTCAAGGGCTGGAGGCTGCTTGCATTACGGGTTCTATTTGAGGAGGCCGTGTTGGCCTTTATTCTTGAAATGCTCCATTGTGATCCTGGAGAAGATGCACGGCCACCCAACGACAATGACAAGGAGACTCATGATTCGGAAAGTGATTCTGGCGAGGATGCATCAGCGGCCAAATCGGCCAGCGCTGACATCTACGATGCGGATCAATCACCCAGGTGTTCCTGGCCCTCAGTGTTCGATCCCAAAGTCCAATTGACGGTTGCGCTTGTGTTGGGAATTGTCATGTCAACCACGTCCCTTTGTGATGTCCTCCGTTCTGTGACGACGATCGCACTGTTTGTGTCGGCCTGCCTGCCTGGTTCCAAAAGTGGTGAGACGCTGGAGACCGGCTCGGAGACTGCCTCCGAGATGACCTCGGAGACCGGCTCGGTGTTATCTGTGATTGACTCAGAGGCTGACCTGGAGACCTCGGAGCCCGGATCGGAGATTGCCTTGGAGGCTGACCAGGAGACCTCGGAGCCCGGATCGGAGATTGCCTTGGAGGCTGACCAGGAGGCCTCGGAGCCCGGATCGGAGATTGCCTTGGAGGCTGACCAGGAGGCCTTTGAGCCCGACTTGGAGCCCGACTTTGGGTCCGCCGAGAGGATTGGCTCGGATTCAGAGAGGACATTTGGCCGCGGTTCCGATCCCGGCGTGGGGATCGCATCGGAGACCGGCTCGGAGACTGCCCCGGATTCAGAGACAGCTTTTGGCTCTGACTTGTCAGCTACATCATCACGGACGAATCATCCGACTCGGCTGTCCCGTAAGAAGAAATCCGGAAGAGTGAGACATGGGAAACGTATCAGGCCCCGAGATATACGCAAGCATAATTTTTCCAGCCAGCCAAAGGGTAAGGCCTTCAATGTTCGACACTCCCCTTGACTAACCAAAGGCTAATAGATTCTTTAGGCAACAGTCAGGTTGCAAACCACACTGGCGCTCAAGATGATCTTCAGTCGTGGATGCGTGAGCTCATTGGCTCCGATGATTGTCCCATGCCAACATTTGACGAGCCATCCGAGCCAGTTTCTCCAACCTTCGACGAGACTGAATCTGAGTACAATTCTCTCCCATGTTCCAGTGGCTGCCATGAGACTCCGGACACTCTACAGTCGACGATGAGCGAGTTCGACGGGAGTGTTGATCACCCCTCCTCTCCATCTTCCGTCACTAATGATGGAAACCTGGACGGGGAGACAGACATGGGGGATTCTGTCGCCGAAAAGAAGGTCGCAATTCAAGACAACGACATAGTGAACGAGGTTACGACGAGGACGGGCGGCCTTTCAGCAGTGCACTGGGCTCTTGTCCTGACGTGTGCCCTGTGGAACCCCATCTCATTCGGCATGGCCCTGATACTTCTCCTGCAGTGCCCAAGGCTTTTCCCCCCGCATGAAGGCCCGGGAAGGCGCCTGGGCAATTGGTGTCAAAGTTTAATGATCATTCCGCTACTTATTGTCGGTGCCGAGTCCGGGGGGGGCTCGGCAGGTGTGCCAATCAGCGAAGCCATCTCTGCAGTTGGAAACGTCATCACTGCTGTTGCCGCATTGAGCGCGGCCGGTGCGATTCAAAACAATGTGAGACGTCCGCGGGTATCAGGGAAAAGTCCAGCTAGGGTGTCAACGTCACCGCGAGGACTCTGTTCCGATTCGGGTGAGGAATTGCAGCGAGGTGCCGCTGTACCTTCCCAAGAAGATATTCTCGGAGCTGTGGATGAGATATATGATGGTGTAGAAGACTTGGACGAAGTCACGGTCAGAGATGTCATGAAACGGATAGCGAAGAGATTCGGATGGGAGAAGTGCCAAGAGCCCATCCGCAGCCTAGTCAAACAAAGGCTTTCATACCTAGTAAACAGAGAGGGTAAGCGACTCAATTTTCATTGCTCCCAATCTGGCATTATTCTGACACGATACCCTCAGTTCCAATGCCTAGTCGTGCCTGGACCGAATGGAGGGACCAACTCGAAACTGTGGAGATTGAAGGTACTCTTTACCGCGTTGTTGAGATCGAAGGAGATGGGAACTGCTTCCTCCGTGCCCTGTCCATCGCACTCTACTACGACGAGGGGGCTCGGCACCATGATTTGCGACGGATGATGGTCGAAGAGATGAGACACCCACGCTTTCGACAGATCTACTCAAACGGAGGATACCTAGACTACGAGACGCGCTGTGACGATATGGGGAACTGGGGCGAGTACATCGAACACCCCGAGATTCTTGCACTCAGCACTTTGCTCCAAATTCATTTCGTGATCTACGACGAGAGGAATAAGGACAATCTCGTGCACATCGAACCCGCTGACGGCAGTCCAACTCCCGGTCCACCAATCACATTCCGTCTCACCAATGCGAATAGTGAACGAGCTTGCCACTACGAGCTGCTCGTGGAGGACAGCGAGCAGGATTGGTCGAAGTTTTACTCGAGCTTCTATCCCAGCGCCTTCTGCGAGGTTGCAGACAGCATCTACGAGGACGAGAAGTTGGGAGAGTCAGCATCGGTAAGCGTGTGTGTCTATGCTGTTACACTCCAATATTTATGCCATCGAAACTAAACGACTCCTTTCAGTCTTATGACAGCAAGTCCGATGATTCTTGTTCCATCGCGGACGACGACAACGACGACGACTACGTGGAGGAGAGTGTTCACAGAGACTGCGGGAGGAAAGGGCGCACGAAGAAGGCAGCCGCAAGCAAGAGGAAGGCAGCCACAAGCCATTCCGATAGTTCTCACGGGAAGAGGGCGAGGACTAAGAAGAATCCTCCAGACCACAAGCCGTCTACGGTAAGTGAGCTTTCATGTACCAACAAGCGACTGCCATTCGAAACTGACAACTAGTGCCTGCCCCAAACAGAAGAAGATGTGCACAGATCCCGAGCCAGAGGAATTTCTGGATCCTTTCGACAGGAAGTCAGAAGATTTCTGGTTCTTAGGAGATTGCCAGTGCCCCGAGAAGATTCTCGAGGAACTTCGCAGACTCAAGCGAAAAGGACCCGCCAAAACACTCGAAGACGGCAAGAAACGGTTGCAAAAGCTGCTTCTCGAGCATTCCAAGTTTCTCGACCGGGAGGATTTATCCGAGGAGCAAATCGAAGAGTCTTTCAACCGCTTCAAGAAGGAACTCGCCGAGCTGATCAGCGAACTCTGCCCGAAGTACAAGGGCCGACTCAACTTCGGCCAGGCCCTTTCCAAGGCAACTGTGCTTCTCGTCGTCCTCCACTACGCTCCCAACTCGAGCATGACATACACGGGAACTTGTCGATGGGATAAGATGCCGCTCACCAACCAGTGTCTGGAATGGCTCCTCAGAGCTGTACCGAAGGCGCTCAACGAGGAGGCCGGCGGGGGCACTGATATGTCCGCCGAGTCGCTCAGGCGAGTTGCAGAGTGTGTCAGGATGGTCGACCTTCGACCGATCATTCCTTTATCGAAAGAAGGATGCATCTCGGAGTTCAATACGGTCCGTAACGGACTCGGCCTGACGCATGGAATATTCGACCTCATCGGCCACCTCCTTGTGGCGTACCACGCCAAGTTCTACAAGGCCTTGGAGAAGAACGAGGACGAGCCACTCCCAGTCCTGGCCGGATCCTTCCTGGTCAACGCCAGAATGTACCACGAGTCGGGGCGCGTCACGTCATCTGCCGTTCGCAAGGAGGGCTGCATTGCTCACCCAGAGTGCTGGCTGGCTGGCTACATTGGCAACTCGATCATCTACACGATCGACGACTACGAGGAGTTCGGCCGCGCCCTCAGCCGAGCTTTCGGTCATGTCGCGAAGGTCGTTGACGGTTTCCAGGTGCCCGAGGAATCACGCATCGGCCTCCGGTACGGGGGTCTAGAGGACAAGACTGAGGCGGAGCTCGAGGAGTTGCGCGAGGTGCTGCGCGAGATGCGAGCAAGGATGGGTCGCAAGCGAACGAGGGCGGCCGAGATGTATGCAATTTGCATGCACGACGGTCAGGACCACGACGAAGCTATGGATACGATTCGGGAAGAGCTCGGCGACTCATACGCCAACCTCCTCCAGGGCTCCTTCGACGGCGGGGCCACGACTGGCAAAATGATCACCGAAGCTTTCAAGACATACAACGAGTGTGTCTACAACAAAATGACGCACGAGGATGCCATCAAGGAGGTCGAGAACCGCCACGGCCCCAAACATGCCAACCTCGTGCGAGGCTGCTTCGAGGGCGGGGCCACGACGGGAAAGATGATCACCGAAGGTTTCAAGACATACAACGAGTGTGTCGACAACAAAATGACGCACGAGGATGCAATCAAGGAGGTCGAGAACCGCCACGGCCCCAAGCATGCCAACCTCGTCCGAGGCTCGTCCAAGACGGGCAAGATGATCAGTGATGCCTTCGATACCTACTATGAGTCCATTGGGGTGGACATGACCCACGATCAGGCCATCGAGCAGGTCAGGTCGGACCACGGCCCAGAGCATGCCAACCTCGTCCGAGGCTCCTTCGACGGCGGGGCCACGACTGGCAAGATGATCACCCAAGCTTTCAAGACTCACGCCAAGGCCATTGCAGCGAACCACTCGCACAAAAAGGCAATCGAGATTCTGAGAAAAGAGCATGGCGAAAAGCATGTCAACCTATTCACCTCCTGCCGTAAAAACTTCCGACTTGACGAGCTAGCTCGGGCAAAGTCTGCCATCGACAAGAACTGGGCCACGCCTGGCTACCCCGGACTGACCAAGTACGAGTTGGCGACTAAACTGCTGGAAGAAGGAAACCTGGAAAGTGATCTGCACGATGCATTTATGCTTCATCACGAAACAATCGACAAAAAATACAAAGGAAAGGACAGGGTACCATACAGGTGCCGGCATCGCAGTAGTGACGGAACGCAATGCACAGCCATTGTCAAAACTTTTCCTGGATCAAGACCAAGAGTTGAAAACGATTTCTACACGTCCAGGCATACCTGCAACAGGTACTGCGACTTCACAGGAGAGAAATGCGCTTTTGTTCCAGGAAAGGACGAGAAGTTCAACAATCACTGGACCAAGAATTTAGAAGATAGTGCAGACGCTGGTGACTCCAAGAAGCTGGAGAAGGCAATGAAGCATTCGAGCAAGATTACAGTCGGCGTCGATGCTGGTTTGTTCCAGTGCAAGCTGGAAGATGGGGCTGGAAACCAGTGTGAATGTTGCTTCGAAGGGAGGTACGGAACCAAACAACCATTGATGACGCGACACAGAATGTCCGCATTGCACACTTGTGAGCGGTGGAAGTCAAAAAAGGACAAGGAAACATTCCAAATGTGTAACGGCAAATATGCACTTCCCGAGAAAGTGGAAGGAGGTTTTGCTGAGAATGAATATTGGAAGGAGATCCCGGAACCTGAGGTAAGTCACATCACCCGATCTGATGAACTTACTCAAACTAACGAGTCCTTTCAAAGAATTTTAAGTACCTTGAAAAAACAAAACAGGGCCGCCGTCCTGCTACACAGTCTTCCGAAACATCTGCCCCCAAGAAGGCGAAGGCCAAGACGGCTAAGGCCAAGAAGGCGAAGGCCAAGAAGCCAGGAGCCAAGAAGGCCAAGAAGGCGAAGGCCAAGACGGCTAAGGCCAAGAAGGCGAATGCTATGAAGTAATGATTAGCCTTGTAATTTATTAAGTCGTCTCTCTCTCTCTCTCTCTCTATTCAAACTATCTTGATTCAGAAATCACGTCAACTATGTAGGACGATGATGATGTCCCTATCGATGATGTTAACAGCAAGCACAAGTTGGGGGAGAAGGAGTATTAATGGTGGGTCCAATGGGCGTGCGTAACGGATCGAGGGTCGGCCGTTAATTTTTTTGACTGGGGGCTCTCCGAGGCCTCAGATCGCACGGGGTTGAGGTTGGACTGTGTTGGGCTCTTCGTGGCCTCCCATCAGGCTGGTGAGAGGATGGACTGTGTTAGCCATGGGATAATTTACACCGGGTTCTAGGAGAGCATGAGAGGGCACGCGCGAATTCGCGCTGGAATTCTCCTTGGGTTCAGCAAAAAAGCACCCAATGTGGGGACATGTCCTGCCGTCATCTCTGCTCGCTCATCCTCAGTGTCTGTTGTTCCTTCAGTTTTGGAGGTGCGTTCTGTTGGCACACAGACTACTTTCACACATTAAAAAATCAAGCTTAAAGAATTTCTCGACCTTCTTGTGGGTTTCTGCTACCTTGCCCTTTTTTCCAGCCAACTGGGCTCAGCTCGCAGGTATCCGGTCCCAGAACACTGCCACGCCCTACGTCCCGGACCAATTTCACCGCAATGCGGACACGTCGGCGAGGCCCATGTGGTCGGCCAGGTGGGGGTTCGGCCTCGTCACGGTGAACCAGACGCTGGTAAGGGATCACTTCACCGAGGAAGAGAACTCGGCGCGTCTCCTCGAGTCGGATCCAGCCCTCATCTTGCTCGGGGGCGACGACGGCCTGCCCCGGGGTGACCGCAACATCACTTTCTGTAAGTTGCTCTCGTTCATTTTTCGCGAGGCCGCCCATCTAACACACTTGTCTACAAACTTGCTCTTCCCCCAACAGCGTCCGAGATGGGAATAGGTCAGGGAAAGATCCGGAACGACGTCTGGGTCGGCAAGCTGACATCGACCTCGCAAAGCTCGTGGTCCTTCCACGATGGCTTCCTTCGAGCCGACGGAAAGTTTAGTCACGGCTTGCTTCGATCCGAAATGAACTGGCGCGAGGTGAATTCGGGCAGGGAGCCGCCAGCTACGTGGCCGGAGGACGCGTCGCCCATGTCATACGATGAATGGGTGGCATGCCAGGAGTCGATCATAGACAAGATGGACTACACCGAGGCCCTGCCCGACCCGTCAATCTGCGCAGACCCACCTCTCTTCTGTTACGAGGACATGAGCTTCCCAGGTTGCCACCCCCAGGCGATGTGGAAGGACGAAAACATGTGGTCGCCGAGGAGGGGTCACGGTGCCGTCGTTGTCGAGCAAGAGATCGTCGTCATGGGCGGACAGGCCCGGGAGTATGCCCGGATTGATGATTCGAGACTCGTCGGAGGCCTTGGAAGTCAGCATCGCGTCGAGACGATGAGAGGGCACTCCACAATCCGCGAGGAGCTGGTGCTCAAGAACGAGTGAGTACCCCTCGATTGTTATGCGTGTGTGCAAGCTTTTCTGCACTGACTGACACGCTAATCGAAACATATTCAGTGTCTGGTCTTCCAAGGACGGCCTAAATTGGACGCTAGTCAACCCCGGCTGCATTGATCCGCAACAAGACGTGCTCCTCATGACGGAAGTCTGGGCCCGAGAGAATGCCGGGCCGGAGTTTCCAGTGCACGTGGGGTCGATGAGCAGCAAGTGTCATCGTTCGTCCGAATGCTACGGGGTCGCGGTGTGCAGAGCGCTGGGCAACACGCCCGAAAAGGTCTGTGTTTGCCCAATGTTTGGCCCTCGAAAGAACTTTGCGGTTACCGTCCAGCAGAGGTTCTCGAGACAAGCCGACGGGTCCGTTGTGTCCCAGGACGTGATATACGTCGTGGGAGGAATCGTCACAGTCAAGCAGGCCTTCTGCGCCAATAGGTCGTGCGGGCCCGAGGACGGGTACCCACTCGCGGTGGACGACGCCTGGATGAGCACCGACGGAGGGGAGACCTGGCTTCAAATCAGGCCCGCCTTTGGCAGCTCGGACGAATTCCGAGGAAGAGGAGGTCATTCAATCTTCGTTGTGCACGATTATTTCAACGTCGACAACTCGACGGAGGCGGAAGACCAGGTCGATCGGCTCTTCGTTCTGGCCGGGGAGAGCTTCAGTCCGCACGAGATGTCGACCATATACTTGAACGACGTTTGGAGCGTCGACCTGGGACAGGAGCCGTGCGAGGGGAGCGCTTGCTTGTCCAGCGTTTCGGGATGGACCCGTGTGACTTCCAACGCGCCGTGGTCTCCTAGATCAGGCCAGGCGGTGGTTTACGAACCTCCCTCGGCAAGCAACCTCTTCACCAGAAAAGTCTACCTGACAGGCGGCGAAGACAGCGGCGGGACGCGCTCCGATGTCTGGACATGGGACCTGGTCGAATGGCGTTGTGACTTTTGCCGTTCGTCGCCCAACGCGACATCAAGACTGGACCAGTTCTTGGGCGCACGATCCCTCCTCTCGGAAGTCAGGACTTTCCAGTTGCCCGAGGGGACGTTGCAGTTTGCGAAACACTCATCGAGCCCAATTGTTTCGGAATGGGGCGCAGCGGCAATGGCCGAGGAAAACATCACGACTGTAGAGGACCTTGCGTCCGCCGACGTGTACAAGATCCTGAAACTTCGAGGGTTCGATTTCCCCGGCAGGACTGCCCGCGAGGTTGCAAATGTGTGCCTGCTTCGCGAGGTTTCGAAATCGATTGTTGACAAGTGCCGGCTCGAGGCCTCGCCCAGGTCTCTCTTCCACGGCAACGTTGATCAACACGTTTCGGCACCGCGCGAAGGGGACCCGCCGCGCCAGCCACTTTGTGGCAGAGGCGGAGAGACCGAGCCGTGTATTCTCGGCGAGTGGGATGGATGCACTCCGATTGATGGCATCTCGAAGGTAGACGTCAACGGACTGGGCTTCGTTCCAGTCCCAGGGACGCTGCCGGATGTCTCTGCCACCATTTCAGAGATTCATTGCAGACAGGTGCCTCGTGGGAGAGCGTTTGGAGGCATGGCATACATTGAAGGCAAGGTCCTGCTTATGGGCGGCATCAGCGACAAGCACGAGCTTCATCGGGACGTGTGGTCACGTGACGACGTCGCACCTCACGCTGTCATCACGACGATGCCCTCAAGCCGCTCGTCCCAGTCGATCTTCTCGTTCGACAGCAACGAGGCAGGGGCTAACGTCTTCGAGTGGAAGCTGAGACGAAACGACGGCGTAGACCTCACTCCCTGGAAAGTCACCACAAAATCAGGACCAATCGACATATCCTGGCTCGACAACAAGAAGGGCGGGCCAGGGCGGGGTTGGTACACTATGTGGACAAGAGCCGTAGACCCTGCCGGAAACAAGGACGAGCTTTTCTCCACCCAGACCAACGTCTACCATTGGCTGTACGTGCCGCCGATCCCTTGGGGTTCGATCGTGGGCGGTGTCTTCGCGTTTTCGATCATCGCTGTGGCCCTCTATGTTGAATATAGACGGAGAAAGCGCCGCGCTGTCTTACAGAGGTTCCAGCTCAGAAGACTGAGAAGGAAGTACAAGCTCAAGAACGCCCAGCGAGGTGAGACGTTGAGAGCTGTCTTGTTGTGACGATTTTTCAACGACTCGATTCGACTCTCAGAGGTACACGAGATGGTCTTCCCCGGAGGAAGGCGAAGGCCAGAATCACGCAAACGGCACAGATCGCCGCCCCGAAATAGTGGCGAGCGCCCGAGCAGCAGGCACTCGAGCTCCCAAAAGTCGCGAGGGAACAGCAGCAGCGGGCGGAGACGGCACGGGGAGCAGCGGCCGCACTCGGGCCGCTCGGGCCGTCCCCGCAGTGGGAAAACGTCAAGGGAGGAGCGCGAGCTCTACAATAGACTCCGCCACCAACGACCAGGCAGTGGAAGTCACCGTTCGCGGTCATCAGACCCGATAATCGAGGGAGGAGCTGGACCTCGTCGCCAACGGAGACGGCGGCTAAGCGCGGAGGACGAAATGAGAAACCGACGGCGCCGGGATCGTCAGAAGTATATCGACCGACAAAAGTCAGCGCGTAATGCCGAATAAGTATTCTATTTGCATGACTTGATAACCAGCCGCCACGAAACATGCTGTCACTACGGACCCTTTAGAGACTTTACTGTGGTAGACTTTACTGCCGGGATCCTGCTCGATTGGCCCAGAACTCGCCTTGGACCAAACTGAGAACTCCTAGCCACGCTTGATTCAACTGCTTCTGTTCCCTCATGTCTTGAAGGTCTCTCTTTACTCACCTCGATCAAAGGCACTACCGAAGGCCGGCCGTGCGCGCACACGAAAGGCAGCCGGCAAGCGCCGAGGCTGGCAATCAGGTCAACGCACCGCGAATGCTGTAGCTCGTCTCCAAACATGGTTGCATAGCGGCAGGCGTTGCTCGCAAGAATGTTCTTGACAAACGAGGGTTTGACACAATCGGCCGCCCCGGCGACATGGCCCAGCTCGTTCACGAAGCTTGTGAACTCGCTGACCGAGGGAGTTCGACCACATATGGACGGAAGGCCCGTCAACAGTACCGTCCGACTATCCACCTCCTGAAACGTGAACTTCCACCGGTGCAATAACGATGCGTGGTGCCGGGCGGTCGTCATTTGGGGCATAGATAAATAAAGCCGCTTCGCAGGAAAGATCTGGATGCCCTTGATGAGATCGGCAACCTGAATTGATCGCTTGGTGAGTCGAATCACATCGCTTTCATGCAAGTCGGGGTTGAACAGAGCATCTTCCAGCTTCTCCAGCGACACCCGCTCGTCGGCGGCGTGCTGATCAACCGCGCAGAGCACGCCGCGCATGTTTACAATGATGAACTTGTGTTCCACCTGAGCTATGACCTCTGCTGAATTAAGCATCTCCTTCGTCAGCGTTATCTTCTTATCGCTTGCAGTTAATGCTGCATCGGCAATCGTCCTGTCCAGCGCCTTGATGCGCTGTTTCGTCCATTGTTTCGATTGTTGGGCTTCGTCGTCCGCGAAATCCCTTCTTACTAGGTCCGCGAAATCATTGCTCGTATCTCCCAGACCCGTCGAGAAGAATATGTCATCAAAGTCTTCGCCATTGGCAGCCTCATCAAGCTGGATCTCTCTCCTTGGCTTGGCGGCCGAGCTAAAGAAGGCACTGCTGAATGGCGAGGGCGGACGGGATGGAGACACTGAATCCAATTTGCGCACCAAATGTTGATTGGAAATACTATCCCCCCTGATTATTCGACGTTTGGGATTGTTTCGAAAGCAGTTCTCTGCTTCATCGTTCGGTCTGACGATGCCAATATGATCTGAGCCCCCATCGCAGTGCGACGACAAGACAAGTCTCTTCAGGAAATCCGCCAGCTGATCTACCTGTGGCACCATGACGCTGCTGCGACCGTCCTTTATCACAACCTCGCCATTGGCTGCGGTGACGTGGATGAAGTAGACCGCCGATGCCCCGCTCCCTCGTCGCGGCTTGATGCAGCCATTGACTGCTTCGGACAATAGACTCGCTTGGTCTGCGGGTCGATTGTTGATCGCGACAAGGCGTAGGCCGTGGCTCATGGCATCCCTGCTGCACGATCCCGCGTCTTGTTGGGCGAAGCAGATCGCCCCAAATGCCCGGAAGGCCGGTTTCTTTGCCCTGGGCTTGGTCGATGAATCGATGTCATCGGACGACAACTCGACGCAGATCCTGGGATCGAAGTCATTCGGATAGATGGCGCTCAGCCGCTGGATGAGTGCTCGCGGTTTCGAATCACCCGAGGCTGCAGATCTATCTAGACGTTCCACATCGCCAGTCGCGCCAATCAGTATAAAGTCGACTAGTGGATTCGAAAGCGCCAATACGCGCATGGCGAGCGTCAGATTGGCAAGGTTCGTCGACTGGTCGCCTTCTTGCAATTCGAAGCGCCGGCGCCGAACTGCGTGCTTCTGAAAAAGCTGACACGGGGGATTCAGGTTCGACGAGACTCGGGGTAATTCTGAAGGAGAACAGTGCAATGTCGTACTTACTCCACGGATCGTGATTGTGGTTCCTGTATGTTGTGGCGCCGTCAGGTGCGACGGCGCGATGATCGAACCTTGCAAGTTGCCATCGAGGGAGGATTGGAACGACACGGCTACTCCTTCCCTGAAAACCTTTCGGAATCGGACGAGCCCCTTGCCCGCTGCGCTGCCCCTCTCGCGTCGAGTCTCGATCACCATGTCTGTGCACAGGTTGCTAAGCGACAGCAGGCTTTCCCCACGTCCCACGGCGGAGCAGTAGTCCGTCCCGACGTGGTCTCGTAGGGCCTCCCCGTCGATTCCCGGCCCATTGTCCGTCACCTCGAAATCTCCGCCGCCTCCCGGCAGGAGCGTCGCGGAGATCGACGTCGCGCCGGAATGAATAGAGTTGAGCACGAGTTCTTCCACCGCGCGCGCCACAGTCGAGATCGTGTGCGACCCACGGAGGGCCAACGCTGTGCGGTCGTCGAGCCGTTTGATCATCGTGAATCACTGTCGGTTCGCCGACATTTTCCACCCCACGAGTCTCTTGGACACGGGCCGCGGTCGGTCACGCTTGGGGGCACGAGCGGCGTTGAAGAAAGACCGTTTGTATGGAGAGAAGGGTGTGCTACAACCACGGCCAGCAACGAGTAGTGGCAACGAGAGAGAGTGTCAGTTCCAATCATTGTTCGTTTATTTTAGTTCGACGACGCGGCTAACTTTTCAAGGTAGATAGGTAGATCCAAGGTTCACACTACTACGGATCCGCTGGTGGACGGACAATAGCAGTATCGTACCTAGCAGTTGCAGTACAATAGGTGTATCGACCTGGACGGGCAGAGACTCCCGTGCCCCGTCTCTTGACGATGAGTGCAACCTACAGCTGCGCGGGCACGAAGGGGATTGCGATCGACGGGAGGTTGGACGGCCTGGTTACGGTCTTTCACTATGTCGAGGAGAAATCCCGTCGCAGCCGGAGCGTCGCGGCCGGCCGGAAGAGCAGTGCCGTCGAGACGGATGCGCTCCACGTTCTCGTCACAGATGGCTTGCACACATTCTACGAGAGGTGGGTGGTTCGGGAATTTCATGTGTCTATTTCGAGAAGTGAGAGTGCGTCACTCTCCATCATTGACTCTCGATTCACCCTTCGCGACATACCCCCTGGGCTGATCTCTCGACCGACTCATCTCCTGCAGAGTCAAATTGGAGGATCTCAAGCACATGCATGCGCAAGAGGATCCACTCAGCAAGGTCGAGTCTATACTGCTCAAACCCGAGGAAGCTTTCAAGGTGTCATACAAACAGAAGGAGGTGTCACTAGTTGGCGGCTCGCGGGACCAAACCGATGCGACGTCAGTCCAGATGTCGATACGAAAGATCTTCCAGAACAGCGTCGTCCGACCTGTGTGGGAGGGGTATCTTAAGAATGTATGCCACCATAACTACGACGACCTGCCGCTGTTCGTTCGCAATTCGCTCCCCGGGCCCGAGAGCCAGACCGCGAAGTCTTCCGGCTTGTTGTTCGCACAGTTGCTGAGCAGTACAGTCACAAAGCTGCACAGGGAACACCACATAATCGTGAAGGAAAGCAAAGGACTCGAGGCGAAGGCGCTTCGCTGGAAGAGCACGTCGGAAAAACTTTCCGGCGTGTGGGAAAGAGAAAAGAGCGAGCTGACTGACCGATTCTTGACGCTGTTCAACGACCACAAAAGACGTCACATTGAGACGAAGAAGGAATTGGACGAACTGAAAAGGAAGCACGGGACGGATAAGGCAACCCTCAATGATCTCGCAGATAAACCGGCCGCGGCGGAGGAGACTTCGAAGGGCAACGAGAACGACAAGCCGGCGAGGAAGTCGGCTCCTTTTGATCCCGACGACGAGGATGTCCACGACATGCCTGAGTACGATGCTGAAATGGTCAGACGATACGCGTCTGGCATACCAGCGGAAAATACGCTGAAGCGCCGCGCAGACGCTCTGAACCGCCAGAGAGCTCGCAAAGCAGAAGAGGAGAGAGAAGAGCTGAAGCGGCCGAATCTCGGTCAGTATCATACTGCAGCGACAGCTTCAGCGACGGCCTACGATAGCGATGCAGATATGGACGCCAGGGCAGAGAAAATGCCGTCGGCGAAGGCAAGCAAAGATTCGGACTGCGATGTCGAAATGGACGAGGCAACAAGTATGACAACGAAGAAGCCAGCCAAGACGAGCAGGAATGGGCCGCGTTACAGGTTTACGCGCGATTCTTCGAGCGAAAGTGACTAGACGTGCCGACGAATCCCCCCGCTGGGGGAGGCCGCTGGGAGAGTCTTGCACCCGTCAACCCTCTGACCGAGACGCAAACAGAAGCCCCCCAGAAAGAACAAACGCAATGCAAACGACCGAGGAGCAGGTTGCCCCCAGGGTCAGTGGTAGCGGTGGTGCTCGTTGAACAAGTTCGGATATACTTTATAATCCTTTCATTTGCAAAGGGCAACGTCTCGTCCCTGTTTTCTCTCTCATTCTCATTCTGAGGATCTCACAAAAAGTACTAGGATCGAGATTACTCGGGGGTCTACCCCCACCGGCATATTTTGAGCCGCCTCTCATAGGGAAGAGCATGCAAGTCTTTCCTTCACATCATTCAGCGGCATTGGTCTAGGACATTGCCACACCGAGACCACATAATCCGCTGGCATACTGAGCGCGGAACGGCCACTGTTTGTTCTAGCTCCCGATAGATGTCGAAGGTCGGAGGCGCGGGGCGCGGGGCGAACAATTTTGAGCGCTAAAATTGCTGGATTTGCTGCTGGACCTGCTGTTAAGTACCTGGAGCAGTCCTCGGCATTGCTTCACCACACCAAACATGGCAAGCCGTTCGGGAAGGCGCGGCGAGATGGACATCGGCGCGGGCAGCGGCCGGCTTAATCCTCCTCGGACGAGCAGGAGGGGAAGGAAGCCGAATAGATCTACGGAGTCTGGTGCGCAAAGTACTACAGGCGTGCTAGCTGCGGCCAAACCTAAACCCGCGAACAGCAAACGCCCTCCGGAGGATGCAGCGGACCAATCAGTCGAAGAAGTAGAGGGATGCAGAATATGTGGCAAGGACGACGATCACGGAAATTTGCTGATCTGTGAATTCTGTGGTGACGAATATCACACATACTGTCTTTCACCTCCACTGGACGAGATCCCTGAGGGCGATTGGTTCTGCGGTGAGTCTAATATCCAGGGATTGGTGGACAACATTATTCCCTTCCATCTCAATTTAACGCTCGGACTATTCGCAGACAAGTGCGCTCGTAACACCGAAATGAAGAACGATGATGGCCTTGATGCCTTGGTTAGTGCACTTCCCCCTCAATATACGTCACGTTTCGGAGAGATAGTGTGGGCCGCTGGCGGTGCGGGTTTCGGGTGGTGGCCCGCATGCATTTACGACCCACGGTTGACTGTCGGAGGCGCACGCGAGCTGGCAAGGAAGAATTTGGGGAAGAGACGTGAGTGACACCTGCAGTAATATTGTCCGATATCACCCGCTGACGACAAACTGCTGCGGTAGACCTGATATACTTCTTCGAATGCAACGAAGCCCCATTCACCATTCTCACCGACAACAAGCTTGTTCCATGGGAGGACGGATTCATCGAAGAGTATGACTTGGGCAAATCCGCCAAGTCGTCTGGCAAGAACCGATTCAAGCACTTCGAACGCGCATTGCGCGTTGCCCAGCTGGAGCAGGGCCGCCCCATAGAAATGAGAATGGATTGGAATCACAACGATGAACCAGTCCCTGCCAAGCCGTCACGCCAGTCCAAACCGCGCGCGTCGCGGCCCGCAGCGAAGAAACAGAAGCCGGCCAACAGAAAACCGCCGTGTGATGACTCCACGTCTGGACTGAACCGGAAGAGCATCAACGCGGCCCTCCGAAAAGACGACAGCGGGACGCACGCGATTGAGTTTTCAGAGGACGGCATGTTGGTGTGCAAGATACTTCGCAAACCACCAGGCGAAGGAAGCCGCCCGGGCGAAAACCTGGGCTTCGTGACGCTCCCATCACGCCTCAGGGCAACATTCGCCGACATTCGACGTGCGGTGGACGAGGATCTCGATGACGACGTGTTCCGGACGGGCGAAAAGGGCGTCAGGCGATTATGGAAGTTCCACGTACCTAAGCTTGGCCCGATGTCAAGCAAGCAGGAGGGCGACAAGATTGGTCCGGCGCTCGAGTTCCTCTCGAGGACAACGGATGATGTCAACCTGGGCAACGGTCTTCCGTCCAACCCTCTCAAAATCGTGATAGTAGACGACGCATGAAGAAGGGCGCGATGTCACGGGATGCAAAGAGTAGTAGCCGAGCTGTCTGTTCTTGCTATTTTACTCTGCACACTTCGTAGAACTCCTGGATTCCAAACCCTAAGAAATCGACGCACTGTCAGAGAGCTCCAGAAAACCGCGGTATTCTAGTAGCTTTTGCGCTTCTTCTGAGCCTGCTGCAAAGCCGCCAACTGTCCGCGCAAGTCGGCAATTTCTTGCTGCTGCGCCTTGTCCCTATCGCCCATATCGCTGCACTTGCGCTTGTAGTACGACAGGTCGCTGTGGTTGTTGGAGTCGAGGCTCCGCGCGAGCGAGAGGGCGGCTCGACTGTCACGCTCCAAGCTGAGCTTCTCGCTCATCGTCTTGCTCAGCTTGCTCTTGGTGAGGCGATTCTCCTCCTCGAGGAGCGACAGCTTACGGCGGAACTGCACGCTCTCCTGAACAACTCGGTCACGGTCGTCCCTCAGCGAGTTTATCTCCGCCCTCAGCCTCGCCTCGATTTGCGCGCTCCTGGACGACTCTCTCGCGCCCGCCTTGCTCCCCTCGACCGCCCGCAGCAGATTCGACAGCGACGAGCGGCTCTGCTCCTCGGACGCGTGGAGGCGCTGCGCCTCGCGGCCGCGGGCCTCGGCGATCTCCCTCGTCTGCGCGAGCTGGCGACTCGCCGAGTCCAGATCGTAGAACGCGCCCAGGCCGGACTGGACGAGGCTGTCGACCTCCCCGCTTATCAGGGCGAGCGTTTCGGTCACCGCCGCGGACCGGGCGTCGGCGTCGGCGTTTGCGCTCGTCTTCCACAGCTGCTGGATGCGCGCGATGGCGTCCACCTTATTATCGGAATCAATGATTTTATCGCCACTGTCGCCACCGTCCTCTCGGGACGGCGGTCCTTCCCTCTCCGCATTGCTCTGGAGAACTGCCACGGCGTCGTCGAATGCTCGTGTCGCCATGGTGTTCGGGGACAGCTCGACGTTGGGCATGGTTGCGAGGCGGCCGTTTTTTCCTTGCGCTTTGAATCAGGGGCGGGGGTGACACGTCGGGTCGCAGAGTGGGTCCTGCTTAATATTGCTCAAAACCGTCACTACAACGCCCTGGACCCTGGACCGGGCCGTTGATGTAATATGTAGCCACGGCAACGAGCTGGTGAGTCGAGCTGGTGGGGGACGGGGGGACGGTGTGACGACGAGTCTTGCGGTCTCGTTCTTCCCCTCTACTAGACTACACCTCGACCCTCGGTTTTCTCGTAGCGAAAAAAGGGGGCTGTTCGGCATCGGGTTGAGAGCCCGTCCTACTAGCTATCGCTACTAGTCGTCACGCGAGCGCAAAAAGGGGGGCGGGCTGGGGACGAAGCGGGCGCACCGCACACAGCACAGTCCAGGCCTGACACTCAAGACCTGACCACTGACCTGGCTGAAACTTGGCGATGGCCTAGTAGTAGCAACGTGCTCAACTAATAACTGCCTCAACCCCAGGGCAGCCCGAAGCCAGGGCAGGGACACAGTAGGCGGAAGGCAAGACCGAGCTCGGTCTAGAGGACGAACCAACACCTCGGGACGGACGGACGGATCCAATCAGTTCGGGTTCGCGTAGTCTCCCGTGGTTCAGCTCGTGAGGACGGCCCGGACAGCGAGGAGACGGACAAGGACACGGATGGACAACAAGGGTCGTCAGAGTCGTCAGCTATCTTCCAGGCTTGCGGACGCGGGTATACTGTAGCATTGAAGGGGGGGACCTGAGTGCAATACCTCCGGAGGACACAGGGCGCGGCCTGCTATCAGGAACGGCCTAGGCGAGATCGACAGCGCCATTACGGGCATAACTTCCCTGCCGCGAGGCGATAGCAGTTTCCGGGAGCCAATGCGAGATATCGGCGGCGAGGCTCGTATTGTAGGCCCGTTTGGTTTTCCGAAGGAACTTGACTTTTGACTGAGATCACCTCTCCCGTCAGCGCCTTCATGTCGTCTTCCAAAGAGGCTATTTCGCAGCCGCGCCCTGGCGCAACGCCGACGGCAGACAAAGCGTCTTCTGCTTCGGCGACGTCGGGTGCGTCCCCCAAGAAGGACGCAAGCAACACAGCGGCGGGCGAGTACCTCCTCGAC
>JAAMXK010019333.1:0-11751 GCA_019693575.1 Thalassiosira oceanica
GGTCTCTGCGAGATCCTGGAGGCTGCGCCTCAAAGATCTCGGAGACCCTAATTACCTTAGTATCACTGGTCTGTTAAGTAATTATTAAGACTATGTAGCTGGGAGTGCGTCAAGCGATTGGACAAGTAGATAGATCAGGGTGCGGTGACACCAGGACTTGCCTCAAAGAGCTCTGATCGTGGCGTCCCGGCGTCCCGTCGCGTCATCATAGTGATCCAGTCCAGATCACTTACGGTCATAATGGTGGCACAGGCGCCGACGCCGACGATACAACAGGAAGGGAGAGGAGCGAGGAGCGGAGGAGCCCCGAAGCCCCTCTTAGTCAAAACACAGCAGAGTGCCTCCACGCTCGACGAGCAGAGACTTCGTGATGAATTGCGAAAGATGCTCAGAGAGGAACTGGTCGCCATGTCGCGGCAGCCGGATCCTGCTGCTGGACCTGGACCGGACGAGCTCCTCGACGCGATTGGCGAGAAGTCTTTTCTCCGGCAGCGGGGATCGACGCACGAGGACCAGCTCGTGTCGATGCCGGGCGACGTATTCAGTTTGATGTGCGTCTCGCCCGCAACGAGCCAGGCCTTCGCTTACGGACTCGCCGTGTTCGCGGCAAAGCTCTTCTTCTATTCGGTTATTCTATTTGATATTTGCAAGTCTGAATGATTTTATCAGCTGCCTGCAACTAGACCGATCTAATGGATGTACTTCTCTGCAGTATTCCGTGGGAGCGTCTTCCCGACAGGTGGGCTTGCGACTTGACTTCCGAGATTTTGAGAGCGCCAGCATTACTCAATTGTTTTTAGAACTCACACTGCCGAATCTCGTAAAGGTGACGCAGCTCATCATGCTACCCGTTACTACTGTGTCGGACGAGGGGGTTTTCGCGGCCTTGTTCCTTTACAGATCTATCGTATGGATGCCATACATAGCTGAGCAGAACAAAATGATCACTGAAAAGAGATGGCGGAGATCAAACCTAGCCAGATTCCTGGACGCAGTCCTTTATCAAGTGGTGAGAATTGAGGTACATTTCTGGATATCATACGCATGCACAAAGACTCAATTGAACATATCGTTACCTATTGCATAGGTCGTTTTCTTCGTCCTGCTCCAGGCGGAAAAGATCTTAGATATCTTCCTGAACTTCGCGGCGTTGCGGTTCTTGATGGATTTACAACGGTTGGCCTTCGACGCTGCAATGAATGGCTACATCACAAATTATTTGCAGTCCGCGGCCTTTGGCGTTAGGAAAGTCAGCCTGAAGGTCCGAGAATGCGATTTTAGGAATAGCGCATCTAAGCTGTTCGCCATCTGCAGCTTCCTGGTGATGTTCACTTGCTTCTTCATTGTCCAATATGTGCTTACATAGGTTCGATTTATTTTAAATGAGACAAAGCAGCTAGCTTTTCGCCTTGGACACGTAGTCGTCCAGCATACCGCACGCGGCAAGAAGCAGGCCGTGGAACGGAGGACTCGGGTTCAAGGGCCTGCTCTTAAATTCAGGATGGTATTGGCAGCCGACGTAATAGGGGTGTTTCGACCTCGGCAGCTCGGCGACCTCCATTCTCGTCCCCGTCTCGTCACGACCGACGAACTTCAGCCCCGCTTCGTGTATGGCGTCGACCCTGTCCGGGTTGACCTCGTAGCGATGCCTGTGCCTCTCCGAAACTACCCTCGCGTTCTTGTACATGACTTGCGCGATCGACGTGCTGCCGTCCTCGTGCTCCGGGTGCGTGAAAGCTGTGTTCCTTGAGCCGAGCCTCATGGTCCCGCCCATATTCTCCTTGTCGATCTCAGGCATGAATATGACCACTGGATTCTCCGTCTTCTCGTCGAATTCGGTCGAGTTTGCGTCGTCCCAACATAGGATGTTGCGCGAGTATTCCACCACCATTGCTTGGAAGCCAAGGCATATTCCCAGGTACGGGACCGAGCTTTCGCGGCAGAATTTCGCGGCGAGGACCTTCCCGAGGAAGCCTCTGCGATGGAGCGCTGAGTCATGGTAGTTGGAGCTCGAAGCGGCCTCGTACGCTTACCTCGTTCCGAAGCCCCCGGGCACGACCACTCCGTCGGCACTTTTCATCTTATCCCATGCTTCCTTGTACTCTTTCTCCCCTCCCATCTCTTCTTTGTCGAAATCGTTCTCGAGATGAGCGGCCTCGACCCAGATAAGATCCAGTTTGCGCTCGACCGCCATGCTCGCATGCTGCGCCGACGAAATGCTCGTGAGAAGGCTCCTCTTCGCGGCCCGAACATCGCACCGGGCGAGAAAAGTAAAAGAAAAACTCACCTTCAGGCTCTTGATGACGCTCAGGTAAGAGTCCTGCAGCCCCGTGTACTTCCCCACGATGACGATCCTGACCGACTCCCCAAACAGGTCCAATTTAAAGGCCATCCTGGTCCAGTCGACCATGCTCCGACTCATGCCCGACAAGCCGTCAAGCTCGCCCCTACCCGTCGCGAGCGCGTCGAGCACGTTCTCGTTCGCGGCGCTTCCCCCGCACAGGTTCCACATGGACGACTTCTCCTCTAGTCCGTTCATGCCCAGGTCGAGGCGGTCCCCCAGTCCCGGAACCGACCCGAGCTTGAGATTCTCCGCCAGGATGCGGTGAAGCCGCTGCTCGAGCAGCAGGAGCGGGACGTGGTAGACGTTGCTCACGTCGTGCACGGACAGCACGCAGCCGGGCCCGTCGACGTGGCAGAAGCTCGCGATCTTGCTCTTCGTGGATTGTTCGAGTACCTCCTTGCACCTGCAGAATATCACCGTGGGGCTCAGGCCGACGCTCCGCAGGTCGCGCACGCCGTGCTGCGTCGGCTTCGTCTTCTGCTCCTCCCCCATAACCGGGACCAGCGACACGAAGGTCAGGCAGAAGTTTTCCGGCCCGACGCGGAACTGGAACTGGCGCAGCGCCTCGAGGAAGACCGAGCTCTCGATGTCGCCCACGGTCCCCCCCACCTCGATGAGGCAAACGTCGGCCACCCGGATGTCGGCGTTCCGATCGGACGCCGTCATGAAGGTCCCGTCGGCCGCCTCGGCGTCCCAGTGCCTCTCGCCGTTGTCGTCCACCGGCACGCTCGCCACCTCCTCGATCCAGTCCTGTATCTCGTTCGTGATGTGCGGCACCACCTGCACCGTCTTGCCGAGGTAGTCCCCCCGCCGCTCCTTCCCGATGACCTTCCGGTACACCTTGCCCGTCGTGATGTTGTGATCGCTCGTGAGCGAGATCGAGAGGAACCGCTCGTAGTTGCCCAGGTCGAGGTCCGTCTCGCCGCCGTCGTTGAGCACGTACGTCTCGCCGTGCTCGAACGGGCTCATCGTCCCGGCGTCGACGTTGAGGTACGGGTCGATCTTGATGGACGTCACCCGGAGGCCGCACCCCTGGAGCATCCGCCCCATGGACGAGATTGTCACGCCCTTGCCGAGGCCGGAGACGACGCCTCCGGTGACGACGATGTACTTCATTTGGGGTGTATCTGGTGCGAGCCTGTCTGCCGTCGCTTGCTGCTGCGTTAGTCGCCACGGAATGCTGTGGGATGGTCCATGCACCAACTTTGGAGTTGCCCGGGCGGAGTATCGAAGTCAAGCTCGTCATTGCTATTTGCATGGGGGCTCTCTCTTCAACTACTTTAGAAGACGGTTTGGGTGGACGCGTCATCCGCTCATCCGCTCGTCGCGTTTGACACCCTCGAAGACAATAAAGGCACCGGTCAGCAAGCGGCAGCAAAAGAAGAGTCAAGCACCCAATGTCCTACAACTTCACCCGGCGCTGCCTCTCCTCTTGCGGCAGGGCCGGAACGCTCGGGCTGACACCATCATCTCAATGTCGGAGGACGCTCGCCAACTCCGCCGGCCGGAGGAGGAGAGGCCGACCCGGCGCCGGCGACCACTTCTCGCCGTCCCCCTTCGAGCGGAGGTCGAAGATCAACATATCTGACAAATTCGCAGTCCATCGCGAGCTTCGGGAGGATGACCCCTACGGCGTCAGACGGTACCTCCTGTTCCCCCGGGGCGTCGACGCCGGGTACACGGAGGAGCTGCCGCCGGCCGAGACGCTCGTGGCGTCGATGAACGCGAACAGGAACGTCCTCTTCGGGGCGCGGCTGCACCGGTCCGTCCTCCTCTCGGACGAAGACGAGGGGGGGGGTCGGTGCGGAGGGGTCGACGGCGGCGACAACGCGAGGTATCGGACCGAGTACCTGTCGGCCTGCGGTTGTTTACTCGACCTCGCCCTTGAGGACTCGGCCACGAACGGGCAGCAGGTGCAAGCACTGGCGAGGCTCGGCGGGCTGTGCTCGTGGGTCGCGAGCTGCCTGGAAGATGGAGGGGAGGGGAGTTCGGTGTTGAGATCTCTCATGCGAGAGTCTGTTGCCTCGGAGGACGAGCCAACGGACGAGCCGCGGCAGAGGGACGACGGGATCAGGCCTGGGAAGAGAGCGCGGCAGAGGATCAATGACCACTCGGGCCTCCTCACCCCCGAGGACGAATCGGAGAGAATAAAGTTGCTGGAGGCCGTCCGAGCCATCGCGACTGGCGTGCCTCGACCCGGACACGGCGTCGTCGGCGCGGGGACGTACCGCGACGGGATGCGGGGTTGGGTCGCGTTGGCCAGGGAGTACGCGGCCCTGGCCACCGTCCCCGGCGACGGTGACAGGAGGGGACTCGAGGAGGTGGCACTGTACAGGGCGAAGGACGGGGAGGTCGCCTCGATCGAACACCTGGCGAACACGAGGGACCTCCTCGACGACGGCGGCGCCATGGCCAGGATATTCTTCGTGTGAGGGCGGCACGGGGGTGTGAATTTCCGTTAGGGGGCGGCACATAGTTATCAAGGTTATGTCATTTAAAAATCTTGTGTCTTGGCAGTCTTGGACCTTGGACGTCACCTTCGTCGGGTTCTCCTCCTGTCATCGCCGCCCTGTCCGAGCGCAGGACGACTGCTGCCTGGTTGGGGCAGGCGTCGTCGTTCGTCCGGGTTTCCGCCCGCCGTCTCGACGTGGCGCTCGACCCTGCCGTCTGGGTGGACCACGGTCCTCTCCGTTACCGTCGTCCTAACGCCGTTCACTATCGACGTCCTGGTCGAGCGGCTGACCGATTGGCGTCCTCCTACGCCGGACGAGTACGAGCTCGTTGCGAAGTTGAACGATCCGTTGCCACCGCCCATTATCTGCTGCTGACTCATCCCGCCGTGCATTTGAGACATCATTAAGTTCATGGAGTCCATGTGGCTGGACATCATCTGGCCCATGCTGCCCATGCCCCCGAACATCCCACCCCCACCCATCATCGGTCCGGAGAAGAAGGGGTCGGACGCGAACGGGTCGCGGGAGAAGAAAGGATCTGAAAAGGGATCCCCCCTGCCGGACGACGACGTGTGGCGGCTCTGGTGGTGGCCGCCGCCGCCGCGCCTCATCTCACCGAACACGTGATTGAACATCTCGAAGGGGTCGGTGAAATGAAACCCCTGCCGAGGGCCGTCGCCTCGATCTGCTCCGAAGAATGGGCGGGAAAAGGGATCGCGGTCGAAGCCGGCGAAGGGATTGCGGAATCCCCCGGAGCCGTCGAGGAAATCGCTGTCGCCGCCGCGGCGGCCTTCGTCGAACTCCCTACGCCGCTCCTCGTCGCCTTTGATTCGAATCGGAGATGAGGGCACAACGTTTCAGAAGGCGGATGAGGACAGCCAAAGACTTCGCGATGCCCGCGCGGGGGAAACCTACCAAGCACCTCGAAAGCGTTCGCGATCGCGACGAACCGGCGGTTCGCATCATCCTTGTCCGAGGGCGAGACCCGGTCGGGGTGGTACCGCAGCGCCAGTCTCTTGTAGCTGCTTCTTATCTGTTGCGCCGTGGCCGAGCGTCCGACGCCCAGGATCTCGTACGGGTCCGTCGAGTCGAGGTTGCTTTCGTTGTTGCCGTCCTCCTCGCCTCTTCTTCGCTGCCGGCTGCTCGTCGACGATCGTCGCTGGTGTTTTGATTCGTCATGTCGGACGGAGGACGCCGAACTCGAGTTTTGTCTCTTCACCATGCTGATTGAATCAATTATCAATTAACAAGAGGGTTCACTCGATGAATCTTCCCGCTCCCGAACATTGAGGTCCCTCGCCAGTTGATCCCCCGCATCCCACCGATTTCGCAAGAGTTTGGGCGGTTATTCCTCAATTCCTCGATCCTCCATCGTACGATTATAACAGCGAGAGTAATAAGAGGCTGCAGCAGCCTACTCCACGTCCAAGACAGGTCCAAGGTGAAGAACAGTGACCCCGTGTCTGTGTCTCCGTCTGCCTAACCGCGTTGGGTCCAAGAAGCCGAAGACTGAAGACTGCCTCTCGGTAAAGAACCCTGTACCTACCGCCAGTACCATGGCCTTTACCCCCCCGCCCTTGAGCACGCCCGCAGCGGCAGCTATGACGTCGGAGCTAACTAGAGGCCACTCTAGAACTTTTTTGGTACTTAAACATTGATTTTACCTCTCGGGTTCGAATCTTGAGTAATTAATGGTAGGTGAGATTTAAACCCATCCAACACATAAATTCGGGGGAGATGAGCGAATTTGACCTTCAATACGCCATATCTCCGTCAATATTGGGACTCTGATGATGATTAGGTATGTCAGGGACTCTACTAATGGTGTTCTAACAGATTCTGCAATAAAAATCGGGGGTCAGAAAAAGTTCCTGTAGTGTTTTATATCCCGGCTCCGAGAGGATAGCAGCGCAGCCTGCCTAGCTAGCCTGGGGGGGGTAGATACAAACAGGGCTACATACCTAGGTAGGGTTTGGGCTGTACCCACCTTGACGGGACTCAATAACGTCTGTATCCCCTTTGCCGGTACTGGATTCCATCACCCCTTACGAAGGTAATGGATTCCATCTGTAACCCCTTTGGCTCCCTTTGGCGGGACTAGATTCCGTCTGTACCCCCGTTCGTGGGACTCAATCCCATCTGTACCCCCCTGAAATCCAGCAGGCTAGCCCAAGATTTTTGTACCCAGGGGGGGGTACACATCGTGGCAGGCTTCTGTAGCTCTCCTCTCGCCCTCAAGAGATTTCTGGCGGTGACTTCCAACAAACAGCTTCCAACTTCCAACTTCTTAGTTGACTAGCCTTTTATATTACCGATCTTGGATCTTGGTCTGGCGACCTGCGTCGATGCGATCGATGTCTGCCCGCTACATAATACAATAGCGCTACATGATAGATCTGCTCCCTCGGAGCCGGGTTATAAAACACTACAGGAACTTTTTCTGACCCCCGATTTGTATTGACTTGCAGAATCTGTTAGTCTGTTAGAACACCATTAGTAGAGTCCCTGCAGTTCCCAAACCAGGTCATTTTCCCCAGTCAAAGTTCCTCAGCGCTTCGTACCGTACTTTTTTCGGCTGTTGGGTTTTGCACAGTGCAAAAGTCAACGACGCCCGTGCAAATAGCACACAACAATGCCCGGCGCGGCTGCTATGTACTGCGCGTAGCCGTAGGGTAGTAGTCGTCCTGGAAAGATTGTGGACAACGGCGTCGGCATCTAGGCGTCGGCATCTACACTGCCGCTGTTGTTGCCGTTGAGTGCCTGTATCTTTTTGACATGTTCCTCTATGCCGCAGAGGGGGCCGCTGTGCCCGCTGTTGCCGCCGACGGCCGACGGCGCTGCGATATCGTGAATCTTTTGCTTGTGTGATGTGTGTTCGTCGTAGCGATTGAAGCCTCTGAATTAGAGAGAGGGCGGACGCCTCGGCCGGACAGAGTAGAAGAAGTCGTTGATATTTCATCTAAGCGGGCTTCCGTATAATAGTAGCCTCGTCGCACCCGATTCGGGCAAGCACTAAGCCGTCACCCGACGCGCCAACGGTGGGCCGGGCCGACCTATGTTAATCTACTTTATCTTCTTTTAATGGACCGTTCTGGACACGGCAAGCGGCGCAGACCTCGCTGAGGAGGTAATGGGGTAGGGCCTGGTGTTGATATAAAAGGGGAGACCTCTTTGACGGAGGAGGGTCTGCCGACAGTGGGATGGCCATGCTGCTTCGGCTGCTTGCTGGCTGTACGGATGGGTTGTCACAGCGCGCTACGGGCGTATCGTAGGACCTCGCCCACGCCCTCAAAGTACGATATGGTAGTTAGCAAAAGCGCTAGATAGAGGAAAGGGCCAAAACTGGCCACCGGACTCATCCAGATTCGGCATGAAGGAGGGGTCCACCGTCTAAGCGCTACACATTAGGACGCAGCAGCTCGGCTGCCCTTAGTTGCCCTGCTGGTTGGGTTGTTGGGTTGGGTGCAACATATGCGCTGATTTGAACGAAATTTAGCGTATTTACTTTATTGTGCGCACTGTTTCTTTCAGGGGAGCGTGACGAACTGGTTGCTGGGTTGTTGGGTTGTGTGTAACATGCGAGCTGATTTGAACGAAATTGAGCGTATATATATCGGATAATGCCACTATTTTGCACTCTGTTTCAGAGGAGCGTGGTGGACTGGTGGTTGGGTTGTTGGTTTTGTGTGCATTGTACGCGCTGATTTGAACAAAAGTTAGCGTTTTAGAAACATATTTAAATCTATATTGATTTTGCGCACGTTCCCAAAGAGGGGGACGGACAAGTTGTTGTTGATGATCTGCAAAAAAGGCGGGACTTAATTAACATCCTTGAAGCTTGAAGCTCGGCCTGTGGTTTATGCAGCCGGATAGCGCTGCGCTGGGATGGCATGGCAGGCTAGCTAAGTAGGCGAGGCAGGTACCTACCTAGACTACCTACTAGTCTAGTCTACCTAGTACCTAGAGTGGCCTCGCCTGGCGGATCGATCAGGGCCGGCCGTTCTTCTCTTTTCGCGATGCCCTTCGCTTCGCGCGGCCGGCCTCTCGCTCCAAAGGATAAAGCTAGCTAGTTGCGCTGCCTACACCCCATCAGAGGATGGTTTTAATGGCGTCTAAAGATCGCGCTAGTGGATAGGGCCCCACGAAGCGCTGTATCTTAGAAATCGAGGTCAATAACAATAACTTCGGAATACTAAAGTTACTTTTGGGGCGCCTAAGTACTTAGTCCGAGCGGAAAGCTTTTTTGCGCGCATTGCGAACCCTTTTTTAACCTACTAGTCAGAGATTTATCGGGTTGATATTTTCGGGGAACGCGCTCTGTCGGGCGGTTTTCGTGGGCTATATAAGTCGGAGAAGGTAGGAAGGAGAAGGGCTGGCTACTTTTGAAACTTTCTTGCGAAGTAATCATTACCGCGAAAAAAAATACCACGCCCGCACCACGCAAGACGAGCCCCGATGGCAAGAACGAGCGAGCAGCCAGTAGCCAGTCAGGAGGCAGCGCAGCACCAGCCACAGGCTGGCTACTAGTAGGCAGACCAAACGAATTCGATTCAAAGCTTCAAACGTCAGATCGCCACCACGCCAGACAATCTGGCATCGCGTCTCGCCTTACGGAGTAAGGTCGAGACGCGCATGCAAGTACCACCTGAGCCCACCGCACCCCGCCGCGCCGCGGCTCCAAACTTCTGCTTGCTACGGCCTGCATTGAGGCATTGATGCATCATCTTTGGTGTTGCTGTCCAGGTTCTTCCCACCTCAAAGAGTCACCACACTGTCGAAGAACAAGGTGCTTACTCGTAGTAGATACCTCTCTAGAGGTAGCTACATCTAGCTCAGTTCCAAGAGGTTCCGTCCCTTGCCTTTTATTATGATATCGTACCAGTCCGTCGTCGCGAGTAGGTAGGGTCCCCAGACCCCCAGTTCAAAAGGGGTGAGTTGGGCCGTTGCTGTGGCTTTCGATTCTATTGGCATACTGGCGGAATAGTGGCAGACAACAGAGGGAACAGGCGAAGAGCATTCCTACCAGCAAGAACCTTGCGCGGCGTGGTCGGGTGGAGAGGCGCGTCCCTCATCTCGAAGCAGTCCGAACACGGTGGTGGGGTGCGGTAGAGTGGTTAGTCAAGGAGGCTAACGCAACGGCCACGGGAACATTTATTTCTTCTCTTCCGCCCTACGGCATCTAAGTAGCCAAGCGCACAACAGAGAGCGAGCCTCTTCCTATCTTTACAGAACTACTTGCGGACTCACGCCGCCGGCCCAAGCATTGATTGAGGCTGAAACTTGGGTGTTCAGCGGCAGTCGGCGATTGATAACCGAATAGAGATGGTGACGATAACGAAGAAGTCGCCGTCCGCCTTCCGGCCGATGATCCGGACATGCCTTGATTCGTTCTGCTGCACTTGTGGTATCAAGACGTCTGAGTACCTCGACAGCGGCGTCGACCCTAAATCGGCCAACGCCATTCCACGGGTACGAGCTGGAGGGGAACATTACATCGACACGCACAACGACTCGCCGTGGAACTTCTCGTTCGGAACGGCCGAGGAGAACGGGATATGGATGAACTCCGGCGACCAGGCCGGGTCGATCATGGCGACGCTCGTCTGGCTCCTAATGACCTACTCGGCCGTGACCGTCACACTCCTTACCGTGACCGAGGGGATACGGCCCGTCCTGGGCATGATATACTCGCTCCTTTGCGCCATGTCGCTCGCGTGCCACGCCAAAACGTCGCTCACGGACCCGGGGTCCGTGCCCCGGGCGGCAGTGCCGCAGGAGGAGCAGAGGAAGGAGTCGCCCAGCCACAGCATGTGCGGACAGTGCCAGACTTTCAAGCCGCCGATGAGCCACCACTGCAGGATATGCAACAGATGCGTGAGCCGGATGGACCATCATTGCCCCTGGATGAACAGTAAGTGGTGGCTTCTCACCGTCGCTTCCGTCATCGTTTGCGGTATGATACTGACTTGTTGCCGGTATGCTCCTCCATCGCCCTCCTGGTTGTAGACTGCGTCGGAGCGGCAAATCTAAAGCACTTCATACTGTTTCTGATTTACACATGGACGTGCGCGGCGTACTCACTTACTCTGTTCGGGTGGAACTACTTCTTCTGCGCCGATGATGACTGCACGTTCCACGTGGTCGTGATCCACCTGGTCCGAGCCATGACGTTCCTGTGCATCGGGGCATTCCTGTTCACCTCCTCGATGCTCATGAATGTTACGTACGGGCTGATGACCGGGATCGGGACGATAGACCGGCTGAAGAAAAAGGCCACGAACACAATGAGCCAAAGCGACGAGGAGCCGATACCGCTCAAGGATGTGTTTGGGATCGGTGGCATCTGGACCTGGCCCTTCCCCGTCGACCCGGTGTTTGACGATTATGATAGAGTCATGGGGTACTCGACACCCCAGCGCCTGCACAGAGAGCAGCAATTCATGGATCAGCTGGCGGCACTGAACAATAAAGGAGGCGAGGGAGTAGTTTGAGGAGCAATGGTTTGGTTTCTTTCTATCTCCTTCATAACCATTGATAGGAGGGTAGTGGACCCACCCATTACATACTGACAGAGAAACAAAGAAATCATGTTGCGGTTCTACCAACAAGAATAGATAAAATCCATGTTCGAGTACGATACCTACAAAACTAGGCCTAGGCCCGCTTAGTACACAGAAAGACTTTGAGCATTACAACAGTGACATATAAATACACCAACCTATTTGGTACAAACCAATAGCAAAAGCCACTCAACCTGGGCACTGGGAAAAATGCCACCACCAACACCCATGGTGGCCGGGTGAGAGAATGAGGTTGCCGAGTCAGTGGCAGAGATAGATTGTTAGATAGAGAGACAGTGATTGAGACAGTGTGTGTGTGTGCTCCTAGCAATTTTCCACAGCTACGAGGTATTAATTACTTTGAATCAAATTTTGTAAGGTTCTTTTGGCCATC
>JAAMXK010019398.1:0-20530 GCA_019693575.1 Thalassiosira oceanica
CCACGAATCATGGTCTAACTCCATTCCTGGGCCGAGCAATGTCCATCGGGACATCGATGTTTTCTCTAGTAGTGACTACTAGAGAGATTCCTGGTCGGAAGGTTTTTTGTTAAGTTTTGGTTAAAAATCGCGCTGTGATAAAGTCAATGCCCTCTACTTATTTCTTGGCTGGCGTGTACGTGGGCCAGCAGTACAATCTCGGCTGTTAGGTCCGTCTTGGGGGTCGGGCCCGACAACTACAAAAGCAGAACTGATGCGTCCCTTCTTGTCGTGTCCCGCCGTCGTCACAAACGCGCAACACCATCATGGTAGTAACCATGGCGTCTACAGCAGCGGTCTCGCGCCGTCTTCTGTTCGCGAGCCACGGGAGAAGAGCTTGCTCGACCGCATGCCTCGTTCGCCAGCACCCGGTGGACCAATCGTCGGGGCGGCAGCGTCAATTCTCGACGAGCCAGGCAGTGACACGCGGTCATCACAGAGAATCGTGGCGCAGACTCTCCGGGACAGGAAAAGTGCCGGCGGCGCCGGTCAGCATGTCTACTGGTCGGGAATTCTCCGCGAGGAGCAGCAGCACGTGTCCCGGCGCGGGAACACCCCTGCTGACGCCTGCCGGTCCACTGTCGGGGCAAAACATCGTCCCCGGGGCGAGCGACTCGGACTCGGACGACCATACGAACGAGATCGATCCGCCGGAGAGCGATTATTTCATCCCGCAGATTGTCCACGAGGGGGGCGTTAGCGTTGGCCGGAAGAAGCGAGTGCTGGTGCTCTGCACCGGGGGGACTCTGACAAGTGAGTTTTGGAGTTGTGTTGGTTTGAGAAGCGCGACCCCTACTCATCGTACACGCTGTTGCAGTGGCTCCAAACCCAAGTGGGGCCCTGGAGCCCGTGCCCGGAGCCTTCACGGACTTTATGAAATCCTTGCTGGAGCTGGCATCAGGTAGGGGAGAAGACGGAGCGTGTAGAAGGAGTCTTTGCAACTCTTGCTTTGTTTCCTAACCATCGGAACCCCGAAAGATAACATGCCGAATGTGGTTGTACACGAGTATACTCCTCTCTTGGACTCGAGCGGTGAGTCAATGCAGCTGACCGGATGATCGGACAGAGGCGTAAGAATCCTCTCACAGTTTCACTTGTCCAAGACATGGGCCCACCGGACTGGGCAGTACTGGCAAACGATATCAAAGACAACTATCTCCACTACGACGCCTTCGTCGTATTGAGCGGAACTGATACGATGGCGTACACCGCGTCGGCCCTGTCTTTCATGCTCGAAAATCTAGGTGCGTCGGAAATTGAAACCAATTTGGTTTTTGTGCCGCGCGATGCCAATCGATATAATTGCGGATGCCCTTCATCCCAGGCAAGCCCGTGGTCTTCACGGGATCGCAGGTACCCATAGCCGAGCCGCACAGCGACGCCCGGCAGAACTTGATAATGGCATTGATCTTTGCCGCGCGAGAGGTGCCGATCTGCGAGGTAACGATCTTCTTTCACGACAGGCTTATCAGGGCCTGTCGAGCCACCAAAGTCAATACGAACGACCTGCACGTGAGTGTGTGATCTGTGTGAGTATGTAGAATATTTGTCTTGCTCAATCCCATTTTCGCCCGCAGGCATTCGATTCCCCCAACATCGAACCGCTGGCTACAACGGGTGGGTGAAATTGAGTTTCATTGGACGCATTATATTTCTGGTTTCGTATACCACTCATTTAGAAGTCAAACTGTACTCATAGGCGTTACGATAAAGGAGAATGATCACCTCGTATTGAGACCCGCCAGGGGCGTTCTTAAGGTCCACACCAAAATGGACACTCGACTTTTGACGATAAGATTGGTGCCTGGATTCGACGATCAGATATTGCAGCACTTGATAAAGGCGGGCGCCGAGTCAGGGAGTTTGCGCGCACTTGTCTTGCAGCTGTATGGCACAGGAAATGCACCCGCCGCGAAGAGACAGTTCATCGACATTCTAAAGGAGGCGACGGGCTTGGGTATAATGGGTAAGCGATAAGAAATGCAGTAGGCCGAGAGTCAAGATACTGATCCCCCATGACCCGACCACTGCAGTCGTCGCGTCGACACAGTGCCATGCAGGAAGTGTCATGATGGGTGAGTTGGCCCACTTGCTTTACATCAAACAGAATTGCTAATCAATTCTAACCGACAACTATTTAGGACACTATGCAACAGGGAAAGCGCTTCAGGATGCGGGGGTCGTGGCGTCGAATGACATGACACTAGAAGGTGCGAGGGCGAGGTTTCTTCTCATTATTTCAAGCAGGATTGCTCAAAATCTTGTCTCTCGTTCAAGCAACTTCCACCAAACTTGCGTATCTGCTAGGGCGAGGAGATTTGGATAGGGATCAAATTGCAGAATTAATGACTGTGTCCATAAGAGGCGAAGGTGTGTCTTGCGCTAATCACTATTCTTTTGCTTATTTGCATGACTTGGTGATCTGTCTAAAAAATGCAACTCCTTCTCGCACCAAAGTCACCCCCAATCTGCCGCCTCCTCCTTTCACAACAGCGTACCAGCGCTTATTGCGCAAGGGCAGGTACCTTTACTAGGCTGTGTTGGCTCTGCCTACCGCTGCCAATGGTCATACCTAATTGGTTCTAATAACCAAGAGTAGAGCCAAGTAAGTTCCTACAAGGGGATGGTGTTAAAGGAGGCAATTACCAGTAGTGCTATTTCTTTGGCTATGAAGGGTCTGTGAGGACACACTCAAAGAGGCAAAGAAAAATGCGGTAGTTGAGGGCTATATGATACTCTCTGTCTTGGAGCGTGTAGTGAGCAAGAATAGGCATGAACCGCAGAAAGCTCACTCTTGAAGTACTCGAGAACGTAGTTTGCCGTAAGAAGGTCCCGCAGAGGGGTTGATCCCGGTATAGAGCTGATGCAGGCATTTCCTCACTCTCATCTTTTATTGTATTACATCACGATGGCCCTCCCTTCATAGAACTGGGACGTTCCCTTGGTTGCTGTTACACCTTGGGGCTCGCAGTTCCCATCCTCTGTGGAGGACGACAAGAAGAGATTTCCGTCCCTGTCGCTCACCCAAGTCGGCGGTTCTACCTCGGGAAGGTTTAGAGTGGGGCTTGACAGCCGACTGACCCGCTGGTTCTTGGGCGTCAGCGAGTAGGATGGGCTCGAAAAGGGCCGTTCGGTCGCCTCCTCACGAAGGAAAAGCTGCGTTGAGGGGCACGACGCAGTCTGGGGACGCCGAGGGATCCTCAAAACCTCTGTGAGGGATTCTAATTGTCTCGTTTCGTCATCGCTTGGCGGCCGGGTACGGATCGCGCTCCAAATGTCGTCGACAGTCTGCATGATCTTGTCGAGCATGTGCTCTGCGTGTGATAGACGCTTGTCGGTCATATCCTTGGGGGCCTTGGTATCCAACCTCGAGTCAAGGCTGTCATTCCTGCAGTACGAACCCAGCACCTGAAGAGAAATTACATTGAGAGAGAAACGGCTTCTCTGCACGTCCATGTGAACCTTCACACAGCTGCTCACCTTCCGTAGACCCTTGTAGTCGAGAGAACCTTCCCGCCGGGACGGCCCCTCCGTATTCAGCTGCGAGCTGATGACTTGACTCCTGAGGTGAGCGACTTCCGACTTGTCGGCCTTGCTCTCCTTGAGAGAATTGAACATGGCGTGCAGTGCGTTGGCGACGTTCTTGAAGTCAGCCTCGTCCTCTTCCCTGGATCGTTTCGATTATGCATGTCAGTGCACAAGATGGAGTTAGAGATTGCAATGTTCAAGAAAGACACGCATATTCAAGGTCACTCACACCGAGAGGAGCGCCTCTTCAAACAATTATATGCATGTCAGTGCAGAAGAGCTCGCACTCACGCATAATGGAGGAGACTTACCTTTGATTTGGTCCACAAGGCGTCTCACGTGAACTTGGATCTTGGACTCGCACTCTGCATAAGACATTTTCCCCTCGAGGCTTGACTGCACTTGTTCGAGGTTGTCTTGCAGGGAGTCGGCCTGCGTCTCGGTCTCTCTGCGGATATCATCCATGGCCGCAATTAGTTTCGCCGCCTCAAGCGAGAGCTTCTTCATTTGCTGGGAATTATCCCGAAGGCAGACGTCGATTGTGGTGACGCACGGCGCAGTCGACTCGTCGCCATGCCCGTCAATGAGGACTTGAGATGCCTACAGCATGTTGCGGTGAGGCAATCGACGGACGAGAAAGGGGCTCACATCTACATGCCCACCTTTATGGTTTTTGGCATGCTCTTCAGAGCGGTGTCGAGGACCTTGATGTTATCTTTCACCTCTCCGAGAGCGGTGTTTGTCTCGGCCTTGAAACCATTGACATCCCGAGTGAACCTCTCGTGTCCCTCGAGCGCCACATCCTGCAGCTGCTGTTTCTTCTCCAGCTCTGTCAAGCGCTTGCCCCAATCATCGACACTAGCTTGGACGGCGTCGACGCGTGCATTTATGTCGTATTCGAGTTTCTTCAGCGACAGCTCAACGCCGTCCAGTTTCTCATTAATGAGCAGGAGGGTCTTGTTCTGTGTGCGAGAAGATTGAACAAGTGACTCGTTTGAGACTAGTACCTGCGGCGGATGAAGCCTACCCTTGAGCGACTCTTCCGCCTCGGCAACAAGGCCGTGCACGTCGTCCATTGACGTCTGCGTCGTCCATCAGGACTGTGCCCTCGAAGGTATCAAGAGAATGCAGTTCAGAGATTTTTAAGAGCCGGGACCTCTCCTCCGGAGGAGAAGAGCGACACCGAGCTCTGGAAATAAATTTGGTGATTTTTTTTCGCCTCCGCTGATTCTTTTCTGAGAACAGAACAACGGAAAATGAAGACGCTTGCGTTGCTCACGAGCGGCCTTGTTGTGCTGACCTCGTTGGTTGGCACGAGGGCCGGCTGCCCGAACGGCTGCAGCGGCCACGGCACGTGCGGGATCGACGAGGTGCGTTTTCGCTTTCCCACGCACAGTGCAGCATCTGCTCACCACACCTCTCCGTTTCTTCTCCCTCCAGGTTTGCCAATGCTATCCAGGTGAGTCCCCCCTCAAATACCGAGCGAAAGGACGCCATCTCTCTCTAACTTCAACGACATGGCTCAAACAAAGGATGGGGCACGGACGGCCACGCGGGAGGCGACTGCAGCGACCGATTCTGCCCGTTCGAGCTTGCCTGGGTTGACAACCCAACACGGGAGGGGGACAGGCACTCCTACGCCGAGTGCGCGAACAAGGGCGAGTGCAACAGAAAGTCGGGCGAGTGCGTTTGCTACGCCGGCTACGAAGGCAAGGGGTGCGGCCGCCAGTCCTGTCCTGGCCAGTGTTCCGGTCACGGCACGTGCGAGTACGTCAAGGATCTGTCGTTCGGGATCGTGCACAACGAGTACTACGACGGTTCCACGGACGCTCTCTCGGGCCTTGGAATCGGGGGGAGGACGTTCCACGACCACTCCTTCGACAGCGATCGTTCGAGGATGTGCGTCTGCGACGCGGGCTGGGACGGCCTGGCCTGTCAGACGCGCATGTGCCCCTACGGGAACGACATCATGGACGTCATCCCCGGCTTCGACGAGAACTCCCTACTCGGCATGCCCGGGTACGGCAACGAGTACGCGCAGGTTCAGACCGTCACCCTCTTCGATGCCAACCTTGACAACTCCAACTTCGACGGCCAGACCTTCGCCGTCAAGTTCACGTCAAAGCTGAACGAAACGTTCGTCACCCAGCCCATCGCCTGGGACACGACCGACGCGGTCCTCGCGGGGTACATCGAGAGCGCGTTGCTCAAGCTCCCCAACGGGGTGATTGATGACGTCGCCGTTACGGTCGACTCGAACGACAACAACAGCGGCGTCATCCTCGACGTGACCTTCACCGGGGAGTCCGTCCAGGGCAAGCAGCACAAGCTGGAAATCCTCGCGGACAAGTGCGAGGTCGGTTGCTCGCCCAGGATCACGGGTCTCGCCAACTTACGGACCTTCTCGGACACTGCCCTGTCGCAGACCCTTTCGCACGTGCAGATCTCCACCCCGGGATCTCACAACTCGTTCGAGTGCGGGCGGAGGGGCAAGTGCAACCGCAAGAACGGGGAGTGCAGCTGCTTCGAGGGTTTCACGGGCTCTGCGTGCGGAAGTCTATCGGCCCTAGTCTAGTTTCTGCCCCTCATTTAATCCTACATGTTGCATGTTTGATAAGTTTGTTCAGAAATTGTTTCGAATAGTTGCCTTCAGCCATCTCTGCCACAATGTCGGAATGTCCCCTCGCATCGCATTCATATCATATTCCTTGTGAAATTCTCTTCAGGCGGAGCCAATGCTTGGCCTGCCTCAGTTCCAGTCCCTCATGCGTGAAATCCGACAAAGCCACCAGTCTCGCAGTATTCCAAAACTTGGCTCGCACGAAAGTATCTTTCTGCACTCAGTGTTTGCAGCCAACAGAAACGGCTAACAATCTAAGAGTTGTCTAATTGTTACATCTTCTAGATCCATGCTTCCTTTCTCCTGAACCCATCATCACTTCTCATTCAGAAGCCCAACTCGGCAAGCCACCTCTTAACTTCCTTTAACCGATCTCCGTGAACCTCGATGTTTCCCCCGGCGCGGATGCGGATAGGATTTTCGTATGTGACGCCCCTCCCTGCCTCGCCGCCTCCATGCGGACCGGTCGATGACAGTGTGGAGAGTATTCCTTTCTTGCCCAATGGCAATTGCAACACCGCACGTAGCTCATCAATGAAGGCGTTCATGTCGCCACGGATGTTTCTGATTACCGTGGTATGTTTCGTTCCATGCACTCTGGTTTCCGATTTGGCGGTCAGTTCGCGATGCCTTCGATCGTCGGTAAACCATCACTCACCTCACGTCTCGATAGACAGGCAAGAATCCCACGGCACCGTACGGTTTCCTCCCCGTCCGCTCAACTCGGAAGGGGTAGTCCGGTATCTCGACATCGCTGCCCGGCGGGGCTGACCATCCACTCTTCAAGAACGTGGGCTGAAATATCGGAGGATACGTTCGCTCAGACGGCGGCGGGATCTTCACAAGCTTGAGATCCTCGCCGCGCTTCTTCAGCAACCGCAGTCGCGCCGGATTGCGAGAAAGTATGCGCTTTGTTTGGGTCGCTGAGTGTTTCCCTCGGGTGATGTAGGCCGGGTGGTCAGGTGACGATGACCAAGCTGAAGACACGCCCGCGACAGACTCCGGGACGGCCGACAGTCTGACTGCGGCAGACGCAGCGATTCTTGGGACCACCCCGCGTGCGCATGACGATTGTCGTAACACGGCCGCCATCGTTCCTGACTTCCGCTCTTTGTCCCCTCGCTACCATACTGGTTCGAGATCGACTGGGCGGGGCGCGCGGGCCGCGCGGGGCGGGCTCTACCTATGTCAGTACCTACTTACGATACCTCGACTCATCTGTGTGCGGGGGTCTTCAACCCCTTTTTCCGCACGTTTTTGCTTAGAACCTCTTACCTCTCTCTAGCTTGGGTAGCTAAAGATGGCGGGCGTGGTGGGCGCATTATCTCCCCCGCCCCCGCCCCGCTCACCGCGTCGTCTGCGATAACGCGACGCGCCGCGCGCCGCGACTCATCAAAAGTCTTTTCCTCAAGGGGCGGAAGATTCTGCATCACCATGGATGAAGGCGCGGTTGCATGCAATCCTACAGAGTCAAACCGCCAGCCCACGGATGATGGCACATATATTGGATATGGACTGACGTGTACGCATTTTGCGCCGGCTAAGCTCACATGTGAGCAACAGCAACCTGTCAAATGAGCCTCCACCGTAATCCTTTCGAAGCAACGGCTGCGGCGGCTGACATTGGCGATGCCAAGGGCGGCAGCTGTCGTTCTGACGGATCGCGCGGGGGTTTGCTGGCAATGTCTCAGACGACTTATTCTTCGCTGTTTCCCGCTTGGTTGTCATCCTGGATGACACCGGGGGTTCGGGATGACGAAGGCAGGGGAGCCAAAGGGAGCAATCCCTTCGACTTCGACAGCGACGACCAAGAAGGAAGTGTGTACTTGGACTGTCACTCGCACGCATCATCATTGACCGACGAGGAGAACGACGAGCGGACGAGTTTGCTCCTGGATCATCATCAATACTACAGTTCATTGCCGACGAGAAAGCAAAGTGATGGCACGTTGAGGGACGCACTCGGGTCGTGGCTGGCGCCATGGGCAGATGCGGCAAGGAGGAAAGCAGAACGCAACCACGGAGCAGGCCCCAAAGTAAACGATGGCAACGATGCAGCTGATGGACTGAACAGCAGAGACGATGGCGTCGCAACGCCTAGGACGGTACGGTTCGAGTCCGGCAACCACGAAGCAGAGGGCACGGAGAAGTCGAAGAGACGTTACCTCTGCCGTGTTAGCTCGTCGCCTGCTTTGTTGACAGCTCTTTCCGACGATGGCTACAGGAACTCGACTGAAATAGATGCAACGACGGGAAGGAAAGTTTCTGGCTTCAGCGCGATAGTGCTAAAGGAGATCGACTTGGAGAGCGACAGTCTCGGAGACGACGCCCCTGATTCGATTCATCCCTGGACGAAACTCATCCTTCTCGAGGAACTGGGCACTGCGTGGTCTTGGTTTGTGCTTCTCCTACCTTGGGCGTTTCTGATCTTGGCCCTGGTGCTGGATGGCAACTCAGAGCTCAAGCATGTAGCGATCAAAGTGAACGGGGCCACAAGTTGTGCAGACATACAAACGACCATGCCTCCCCCATTTGACGAATCTGCGAATGGCTACTACGCAGTACCTTTTTGGTTGAGCGAGACCAGTGCGGGCTCCTGCAATTATCCTTACGAGCTAAGACGAGGTGTCGGCTTGCTTTCTAATGGAACAACAATGCTGGATCTGAACTACACGAAGATGATGTCAACAAAGCCTGCCTCGAAGGAAATTTCTATCGTTGATACGCGTTACCAATATCTGATGTCTCATGGCAGTGCGTTTACAACTGGCGTGCTCGAAAACGTCCCTCCGACTGCAGAATCCCTGATCGCTTCTGTTCGGCTCAGCAACGTGTCGACGAGTGCACTGGCCCTCGTAAGCGTCCTCGATTATGCTTGTCTCTTTTGCATATTGCTCTAACTCCTCTTCTGCACTCAGGTCGCGCGAGGATCGGTGCAAGTCAGTGTCGTGGTTTTTCAAAGACCAGCCGGACAGACGGATAATGAAACTACAAATATGAGACAGTGGACGCCTGTCGTCATTCTTAGCGCGAGGAAGCTGGACCTTGCATGCAAATTCAACAACCAGGCCAACACCTGGACCTGTTACAATAGACAGTTGATCGACGTCTATTTCTCTTTACCGAATGCGGCCGTTTTGCTAGGAGGCGACCTCAGGGTTGAGGTCTTGCTCAGTCATCACAAGACACGCTCACACTCGGAACCCTGGTTCGACGGTGGTATGATTGACGATGATTATATTGAAGGCGGACCTCTTGGCCCAATTTTACTGTCGAGAGCAGAGCAACTGCTTTCATCGGCAGACGTTTCTCGACCTCAAACTTTGCTGAGGGAACTATCCACTAAGTCGGAGTACAACATTCTTCATGTGAGCCAGTCCTACAATGATTTAACGGAATACACAAGGGTTATCACTCTCTGCATCACTGCTGTCTTCATTTTCTATTGGATGAAGTGCATGCGGGTTGATTCACACTCATCGATGGAGGGCATCGCAATAGGTCTCTTTCCAAAATGGAAACGTGCAGAAAGGAGGCAACTGTACTGGTGGGAAGACCCATGGTGAGGCGCGATGCTAGTATCCGCGACTTGATACTTTGCTGCTCACTAGCGCTTCTCATCCAGGGCATCATTTCCGGAGCGCAGATACCTTCTACTCCTCCTGGTCAGCCTGGTGCTTCTGCAGAACCCCTTATTGGTATATGCATACTTTCGTCCAAGGCATTGTTATGGCAGTCCCATCTTTCGATTCCTTGCGGACTCTATTTCGGGGCTGAGCATCCAATTAATTTTATTCCTCTGGGTTTCTTTGGTTCATGGCTTGAGATACCACACTGCCGACATGTATAGGAGGCGCTTCGAGCAGCATAAACGGGTGTTGGAGCTGCTGGAGGCCACTAAGCACCTAACTCAAGGTCCTGACAAAGAAGGAATGGTTGAGTCTAGCATCAGTGACCGAGTCACCAAATACTCCAGAGAGTACGGTTATGTCGAGGGCACCGGAACAGCACAGTCCTCTGCTCTACTGATGAAGCACGATCCAAACTCAGATAGCTACGTCGAGTTCATGTTTCCCAAACTCACATTGCTTGTGCTGGGATCGATCTCGACTATCGCGTCAGCCGCGACGAGAGTCAACATGTCGTCCGAATCGTTGAATCCGAACTCAGCGGCATCACTCAATCCTGATCGCTTCGACCGACGGACAAGAATCTACATATCAAGGTAATTTCAAAGTGACCCCATGCGAATTCGAATAAGTTTGGAGTTGTCTCACCTCTGCTCAGTTCTATTCTACAAATTTGTGTGATTCAATGCTGGGCATTGCTGATTATCTACACGAATATCGTAACGGGAGAAAGGCTTCGAAAAGAACCTTTCTTGTCAACACGCCCCGCCCAACTGTCCTACAGGGTGCTTTCATCAATATTGCTGCTTGGCTCTGGATGTTGTGTGGTTTTGTTTTATTTGCACTGGGGGCATGCCTTTGTATTGGAAAAGCCACCAGTCAGTGATATGGGAGTTGGATTGACATATGATACATCCCTTGGGGGTGATGCCGATACGCTGGGATCGAAGGCAGAAATGTTTTTCGGATTCATTCGACGGGTGATGTCTCAGATTCCGTATGTCGGAACAACTTCCTCCGCGGGCAATCTCTTGTACGCAACCGCCTGCTCAATGGTTGTAGCAAACATGTTTCTCCCCTCGTCTCTGTTTCGGCCTTCACCAAAGAGAGAGAGGTTCGGGGCTGAAGAAGTTTCCGCCGAAAGGGAGAAGAAGTTATTGGGGACGGACAAGAGGTTCGTCGTTTCGTTGGCGAAAGCTACGCACACTTGGCGGGTGTTCCCCCTACCAATGAGAAGCCACTATCTCTTGAGCCAACACACGCTGAAAGAGAATTTACAAATTGTCGGAACATTCCAGCTCGTAAGTCGAGGGTCTTCAGCATCAGATGCATTTCCATCTCACCGAAGTTCCAATAGGATGGCCACTTCAATATGCACAGACTCAAATTCGGAAGAGGTGCCATCTATAAGGGCAGGTACACTCCTGTGTTTTGCATTGAATTGGCCTGCTGGTTGCTGGAGGCGTCATGGCAAGCCTATTACTCAACGCAGTTCTCCGTAATAAATGGTGAGATATCTGATGCCTTGCAGGTTGAGCTCCTCTCTTCTAACAGTTCTCAGGTATCCCCGGTCGAATGAGTCTTGACTCGATTGGCCTAAAGCTCGAAAGATTCATCGAAGAGAAAGATACCGATACGCACGTATACGTCGCATCCAACGTGTCAGCACAGGTCGAAGGAGAAGAGGACACCATAATAGTCGTTTCTTTCAGAGGATCTGCATCAAAAACAAATGTTCTGACCGACCTTGAATTCGAGCAAGTGCCGCTGAGCGAAGACATTGTTAGCAGCATACCTGCTTTCATTTTAACGCCTGGGATGCCAATTGCGATAAACAAGAATGTGTGGAAACCACGCGCAGGCTCGCGGTCTATATTCAATGAGGTTTCATCGTCAGCGGCTGTATCTTCGTCACTTAACCAAGACGTACACCACTTCACAAATGCAGTATCCATCGGAGCGAAGGCCGTTCTAAGGGCCACCCCACTTGCAAGACAAACTCTAGCATGTGTACACAAAGGATTTCTGACAAGCTACAACAGCGTTCGTCATGAACTTATCGAGGCAATCGTCGCGGTGCTAAAGCGTCAACTAGACAACGTGGTCGTATCGAATCGCAATTCAAGTCCAGGCGAGCCGTTGACACTCCCAAAGATTTATCTGACGGGCCATAGTCTTGGTGGGTTTGTTGTCGATATTCATTCTTCGAGATCTTCAACCTTTGACCTTCTTACTCTGACGCAGGTGGATGCCTGGCTCAAATCTTAGCCCTCGATCTCGCATCGAACTGCGAAATAAACATTCACCAACCGATCAGCGAAGGAACAATTGTTGAGGGACTCGGAGTGCCCGCATGCACTTCGAAAGACAGCTTCTCTGTGCACAGCATGGAAGAGGAGGCAAGCCGCATTTGGTTCGGGGAGAGTCTTGCTCAATCCCGAAACACTCCAACAAAGTTAATGCGACTGCGTCCAGCTCTGGCGGTATATACTTACGGCCAGCCTCGCGTTGGCAACTTGGCCGTAAGTCTCTCTTTTGTTGAAGCAAGTTGCCTACAAACTGCTCTAATTGCTTCTCTAATACACGGACCACGCGCACGATCGGAAACACGTAGTTCAAAACTGTCTACAAGAGTCGTGTGCCCCACACTTTCAGAGTCATCACAGAAGGGGACGCTATAACTTCGATCCTGACAGTCGGAAAGGGTTTCTCGGGAATCTACAGGCATGCAGGTCTCGAGGTATTACTTGAAGACGGATGCACGGGAAACATCCTCGTAGGCCCGACGGGTAGGTCGCCAAATAAATGCGTGTCGGTAGTTATTCGATGCACATGCTAAGCTCAACTTGCGGTCGATTCAGTCGTCGAAACATTACTCCGATTTACGAAAGTTCGGACGTCCATGACAGCTCACTTCATGGACAGGTATCGCGAGTCGCTAGAAAGTGCCCTCAGTGGGGCGGAGCTGAAGGAATACTATAGCGGCCATGGCGGTAAGGTGACGCACGAAAGAAACCGTATTGGGTTGTTGCATCAAGGTACCTCCGCTCTGCCGTCTTGGGTGACAAATGTGAAACGCTCTCGCTCATAAAGATCACCGGGACAGCAACAGCGCGCCTTCACAGGCCTACATACTTGCAAGGACAACAGTCAATGTGTCGAAGGAGATATTTGAGACCTAATAAGCCCTGTCTATTTACCGTCTCAACAGAAGTCGTGTTGCATTACTGATGTTACTCCTTGTCTTCCCGAACGTCTGCGTAAATTATAGGATCACTTCTCGTCAATTGCTCCGCGAAAGTTTCGGCGATCTCCAACGGGAACTTCCCTACCATGGCCTCTCCACCCTGGTATGCCTGTTTGTAAAGAGATGCCGATTCGTCCTCGCTTATGTTCTCCACGACCTCTTGCAAACGGGTCACGACATGTTTTTGCTCGTACTCTTCGTCACCGATGAGGAACAGCCTGTACTGCGCGAGGAATGTAAGTTCTCGCTCATCAACCAACAATCGACAACATTGACATGTCAAAACCAGCTTGACCGCGTAGGTACTCACCATGGGAGCCTCCTCGAAATCGATTACCTCATCGTACTGCGGCTCGTTTACACTCGTCGTCTCTTCCTTTTGCTTCGCCTTCTGCTTCGACTTTGTGACCGTCTTCGTCTTTTCAAGAACCCCGGCGCCACCTCCCTGCTTCTCGTCAAAGAGAGGCGTGAGTTGTTGAGTCCTTCGAACCTGATGGAATGGTGACACTGCAAATGACTGAACGACAGCAGCGCCGCTCGCCAGGGCAAAAGTGCACAGAACTCTCTTCATCATCGCCAGGGCCGGTTAGTACAGCGCTTCCCTTTTCCCTTTCTGTAGAAGAACGCTCCCTCCTTCTCTGCTTTTTCCTTTCTTCCTTTCTTCTTCCTCCTCCCTAACCCCTTCAAGGCCCGACGCGTCATCTGGATCCACGTGTAAGCCAAGTATAAGGCCCCTTTAGAAAAAAGAAGCCGGAAAAGATTTCTTCTACTATAGAGAGGTGTGAAAAATCCACAGTCAATCTGACAAGCAACGGAGTCAGACATCCCGCCCGTCATAGTTGAGCCGGCCTCGAACTCTACCGACAACTCCACGTCGGCGGGGAACGAGTACGGCGTCGCCCCAAGAAGGACAGACAGTCGTCAGCTTCGTTTAACATGAGGAAAAGAAGTGCCGTTGTGTTAGCCGCCGCTCTCTCCTCGCTCTGTGGCAGGGTCGAGTGCACGAGCTGTCGCCTCGCTGCTGCATCGGCGTCGACGTCGCACGTTCGCGGAATCCGCTCAATCCGCTCGCAGTCTCTTCCCTACATCATCAACATCAACAGAGGTGGTGGCGGACTTTCGGATACATCGCGGCAGGCCTGGAGTACGGGGTCGAACACCTATGACTACAGGCCATCGAAGTCGCCGCGCAAGAATCCGTACAGTCGGCCGTCGCCGACGTTGGGCGTGTCATCGGAAAAAGGTTTGGAGGATGCGACGAAGGAGCAATTCGCTGAGGCATTTCTCCGACGAGAGGACCGTCAGCGATTCATATCCAGGGTCTACGCGATTCTTTCTGGACAGCTTTTGGTGACTGCTGCCGCAGTCCATCTTTTCCATCTGAACCCGGGGGGCATACGCGACTGGATGATGTACACACAAGCGGGAAGAAGAGTTCCCCTGATCGGGCTTGCCGTATCGACGATTGCATACATGCTGACTCTTTCACCGAACAATGCACAGTCATCTATCAAGTGGCCACTCCTCATCATCTTCACGTTGGGAGAGAGTGTTGCGGTTGGCTTCATCTCGAGCATCTATGCCTACAGCACGGTCATCAAAGCTGCCTTGACGACCGCTGTAGCAACAGGATCAATTACCGCGTACACGCTTTTGCAAAAGAATCCACAATACGATCTTTCTCAATGGGGTCGGGCGTTGAGCGGTCTGAGCGTGGCTTTCTTGCTTTATGGGCTGATACATGTGCTGGAGATATTTGGTATCGTGCCACGTGGGTTCTTGCCATACACAGAAGCACTCTATTGCATGTTTGGGGCTGGTCTTTTCTCTCTCTACCTCGCTCATCACACGAGGTTGATCGTGGGCGGCAAATCGGCAAAGTACCAAATGAATGAAAAGGACTACGTTCTTGGTGCCATGAGTTTGTACAGTGACATCGTCAACATCTTCATATACATATTACGAATATTGGGCGACGTGGATGACTAATTCTCATGTTTTCGAAGACTATTATTTGCATCGAAACGTTTTGAATTTGTCTTGTTGTCACGACTTATAGCAATGCATGTGTTACCAGTTTCTACCTGCACCAAGCTTGGTCGATATCAGATCGACTGATTCATTCGGACCCTTAGTCTTCATGCTATCCTTGTGCATCCTCTCCTGGTCACTGATCGCCTGCAATATTGCATTAATATTTGTCTCCAAGACCATGCCACCCATGACTTGATAGTGTGGTATTTAGCCGAGTTCTTGTTGTGTAGTCGTTGCGCCTGTAGACTCACCTATCTCGTCGAGAATATGATGTACCTTGTCCGAATGGAAGATCAAATCTAGTTCGCAAACATTCTCAAAGCGTTTATCCAAAGCCTCCACGAAGACTTGACAGGGGCCTCGTGTTAGGCCGAGGGTAATTGTAAAGTTCCAATCATCAGGGGCAACATCACTCACCTTGAATCAAATCAAGTATCCCAAGGTCCGACTCCTGTGCGTCCACCGCAAAGACGAAGTACAGTGTTGCGTAGTGCCTGTATATAAGCTTGCATTTCTCCCCCCACTCGGGGACAGACCCCTCGAGGTAGTTGCAGAACGAATCGGGCCGAGTCGAGACTTGCTGGAAGACTCGCCGTATCACCGACTGCTGTTTCTCCTCACCGAACACATTCTGGTAAAACTTCACCAACCTAGGCTTGCCGCTGTTGTTGACGATGATGATACCCTTAATCATGTTGCAATCATAAGACGGCCGATGCGCTGGCTTATGCGTGGCCTATCTTTTCCCAGCCAACGCGCGCGTGCACAGTCAACCACGGACACAAGTCAACCCAAGAACGTTGGGGCAGCCGTAGCCAGAGGCCGCGCGAGAGCCAGGCGAGAGCCGTGAGCAATAGGTGACCGTGTGTCCCCCGGTGATCTCGAATTTGAGCAAGGGTAAGGAAACGGACTGATCGAGTGTCCTTTCTCGCCTTCACGCGCCCCGCCCTCGCCGCGCCTCTCGCCCTTGTGGCCTTGTGGCCGCGGGGGGGGCGGGGGCGGGGGGCGCTAGCACTGCGTGTCGTGGACTGTGGACTGCCCTGCGATTCGTGTCGGCCGCCGCTGAGTTTGGGGGCTTTGCATTATTGGGGGCAGACGCATTCTGGGACCGCGCTATGCTGCTTTCCCGTGCTTTGAGGTTCTTTGTTAATTAACGTTCTCTCATTTGTCATTATGCCCGACAGAACGCTAAACCAAACAACCTAAGCGGCGGGCGGGGGGCGGGGTCAACTCTGCCTCCTCTTCGAACTCGCATACAATTATTAGGCGAGGGGATCATCGATACGAAGACAAAGGACGGCCGGGGTTAGCGCCAAGGAAATCGGAGGATCTTGGGAGGCGCCGTGCGAGCGGTCGTCGTAACATCAAGGTGTCGTTCCCGTGAATGCTGACGAAACTGACGAACGGTCTTGGATTTTTGGCGCCAAGTGATCAAGTGACCGTGCGGCCGTGCGACCAGTGCGACCGTGCCCTCGCAGATCAGTACGCCCATAGTAATGCATGGCGGGGAGACGTTGGGGTGTGTGACATGCTACACGAGCGAACGTCAACATGTGGATGATTTGAGCGACTCCAATTCCACTCCTCACAAGGTGTACGGTGACAAAGGGACACGCTCGTCAAGGAAACGCCCATAGATAGTAAGGTCTTGAGGATCTGCGGGAGGCGCCGACGGGAGGGCTCTCCGTTGACCAAGGCACAGTACAGTACAGCGTCGATAAAGGCCGACGAGCGGATCGGACGCCAAGCTCCCGTGGATCAATGTGGGGCGACGCTGAGGTGTGCGCCATTGTGCCATTGTGCCTGTGCTTGGTCTGTTTCAAACTCTCATCCCGTGCATTCATACGTCCATGCCAGGGCGCGTTCTCTCTGCGAGAAGGAGATTCTCTTGCTCAGTTGTTGGCCCGGGTCGCCGGAGTCGAAAGACTGGGATACAATGATGACGTGTGGCGAGATCTCCTGCTTCAGTACGAGAAGCTAGTGCACGTACACAACAATCTGGGGCAAAGTGTGTTGTCAAGTGCGTGCAAGCGATGTGCACAAAACTGCGCGTCGTCCTCAAATCTGGCGACATACGCGCTCCACGTAAGGGCACGCTTTGTCGTATTGTCACATGGCTCCCTCGTCTCTAAATGTGGCTGTGCATCTCCAAGTGCGCGAGAATCATAAGGGATTTGCAGGTGGCTGTAGAATCGTTCGAGGATTCATGCTCAACTTCAGACGAGTCGCCCGCGAAGCTACGAACCGCACTGATCGGCAAATCACGTGTTACTTGTGGAGCCATCAATCTGCTACGAATACTTACACATGAGGTCATCGTCGATGCGTGCCGCTCAGAATTCGACACAAGCACCTGTCTCGTTCAATCATTCACATATCGAGGAAAGGAGGGCGAACAAGACTCAGCTTACCAAGTCACCGCTACTATTATGCATTTCCTTGCAGCCATCGGGAGGATCATTCGGCGACAGACGGACTTGCTAGCAATACCGGAAGTGTATGACGTTGTATTTCAAGTTCAAGCCTTGCTGTTGACTTTTCTCTCGAGCCAGCTGTATCAACCATTGATATCGAGCAGTGAGGCTTCGAAATGCGACAATCTTTTCTTGGATCTGATCATGAATCATGCACGCACTGGTCAACGTGATGAAGTCGATGGAACCAACGAAGCCGCTGCCATTGTTTCCCTGTGCCTGCACCTTTTCATCACTCGTCCTACTCCACCTCAACGATCAATTCTAGCACATCAACTTCAACTGGTGGACTCAATAGTAAAGGAATTAGTCGCGAAGAAAAGCGACGATGGGATGCACGAAAGTCATACTATAGTGCAAGCTAGGTATATACCTGCTGACACAGAGAGAAGAGATTCATTGCGGCTAGAGAAGAATACCAGCGAACAAACCAGTGTCAAGTCGACGAGTCTCTCCGTCTCACTTGGTACAGACGACGAGGTGAATTTGACGTCAGCCGGTCATGTGTCCAGAACGAGATCTTCTGTTGTCGCCCACCCCATCAGAAGTTTGCTTCTATTAAGTTCGTCTTTCTTTCTACTTCCAATACGACTCGTCAAGTTGGCTTTGGGTTTGTTGGGCCAGAACATGGCGGTTGGAAATGGCAGTGCTACGCTGACGGCAAGTGATCAAGCGATATTGCAACAAATTAGTCAAGACCAGAGAGAAACTGGTTGGAACAAGACAAGCAACGTTCTATGGGTTACGGAGTCACCCCTCGCTGACTTTGGATCAGCTTTGTTGTTGCTACTATTGAATAATTGTAGGGCAGCAACGAACCCATTCAGGTGCGAAGTGGCGAGTTTGAAAGATAGCCGAATGAGTGATGAGGTAATGCCGGTGAACCCGATATCAATCAACTTCGGAGACCTGTTCGAAACGTTTGGCGTGACGACTCACACGGAGGTGTCAGCTCTACTGCTGTATACACTCATATTTGCGAGTTCGTCGTTCGCTGAGTCGGTGGCGGCAAGGATAGACCCCGATAGGTTGATCCTCCCCCTTCTCCGGAGTTTGTACTTTTCAACTGCAAAAGATGATGCCAACAAGCGGCCGTTTCGATCGCACTCGCAGCTATACGTAATCATGATCCTGGTATGTGATTTTTGATTTTGTGTCTCCTTGGACACTGCGCTCACTCATATTGTGAAATGACACGTATACTCAAACTCTGCAGCTGCTCATTTTCAGCCAAGACACATCGTTTGGCCGCAATTCATTTCGTAGAATAAAATGCCACGTCAAGTTTTATAAGGAACTTCCTCAAGGAGCATCGCTTGGGGCGGCTATATTGGCAGTACTTTTGCGCACCATTTCACATGGGTTGGAGCAACTTCAGGACGCTTTCTTATTGAGCAATTGTTTTGCGGTACTGCTAAATCTTTCGCCACATATATATGGCATTGACCCTTACGTGGCAAATCGTCTCGTCTCAGTGGCTGCGGTAACGTTCAAGCGCTACGCAGTTCTCATTGCTGAGAATGGTGGTCAACTCGAAGTTGAAGGGGATGTAAGCACGCCAATCGGCATGCACGGGGAAACATGCAGGACTCTGCTTCAGCTCATCAAACACTCGATCAGATCCAAGTGTTTGGCAAAGAACATTCATGTTGTATATGAAATTTTTCGCGACCAGAAAGTGTTCTCTGCCATGTTACAGTGTAAGCTGACGACTCTATCACTATCAATAGGTACGCCATGGCCATCTCTCGTGCTCACATGCTTGCCTTCCTTCAAACTAGACCCATCGCTGGGCGATTTAGCAGCCATATCTGCCCTTATCGCGACTATGAATAAGATTGTTGGCAGCAGCCTTTCTGCAAGAAAGACTTTAAAACTTCTCGAGGAAAACCTGTCGGAACTAAGGTCTTGTTCTTCAGAGGGGGCATTGCTGCGACAGAACAGCCATTCTGATGATAGCTCTAGTGTGGCAAGTGATGCTAGTGATTTGGGCAACCTGACTTTTCAGTATGAAGAGGAAGCCGATCCTGAGGTGTTCTTCTTGCCATATCTGTGGGACATTGTTGTTAGCACCCTCACAACAAGTTCAAGTATGGAATGGAGACGCAGCTCAATCCAAATATTTGCTCTCAACAATGATCTCGAAGATGGAGTGGCAAATTCATTTGATGACGTTTCCCTAGTGGAATACAGCGGGCATGATGTTGTTTAAAATTTGACTATTTATTTTATCATCGACACTAAACTAGCATCTCCAACAAAACAAATACTTCTCGTGTGTGAACCGAGCAAGCTCGATGTCCAGAGGACCCATCACGCGGTATCCCTCCGATTCTCTTCTAAGTTAGTAGATGTGATGTCCCCACAGTTCGTATGCCTAAACCTTACATAGATATCCGTGAGAGAGACAGAGGGTCCATGACTCTCTCTAGATACGGAGCGTCCAGTCAGCTATAGCTCGGCGCTCACTTGCCAGGGCCTGGGTATCGCGGTCGGGCGGTTACCGTCACGTTTTCCCCACATTATAATCAAATATCACATAATACATGGTTCAAATATCACATAATACATGGTTGAATGCATGTGATCTATTGACTGTAGCAGCAAAGTGCGGCGGCACGAGGGCGTTTCCGTGGCTGTTGCGTACGCGTGGGAGGAGGAGAGAGGGAGGGTTAGTGAATTCTTGTTTGTTCGCATCACGGAGTTGAGTCAAGCAAAGCCCCTCGGCGTCCACTTACAAACTCCCCCCGCGCGCACCGCACCCGAAACGAAGTGTCAATGTTTTGTGGCTCGACAGAAAGTGTCGACGACGGCGGTCAGTTGTCGTGGACGTTGGATGGGACGTCCTCCTCGTCCTCGTCTTCCTCGTCGTCGGCTGGCATCGTGCCCGTGCGAACTCCGACGACTGGGGCTTTTTTTTCCTGAGCGCGCCACTACATACGTGGAATGATCACTTTCA
>JAAMXK010019535.1:0-11109 GCA_019693575.1 Thalassiosira oceanica
CCAGTCCACTGCCATAGACCAAGCCGCACTGTCACCAAGTCGTCCACATCCGCCTGTTGTGGTACATAAACCAACTAAACCACGGGGAATCGGACCTGAGTCTCCCCCCTTCGCTACCGAGCGTGTGTTGCGCAGCGTAGGTACTAATATAGACCAAGCTTTAGTGCCACTATGTGGGGGTCGGACCGAGTCGAAAAGGGCCAGTGTTCAAACGTTCGCAACACGTCTTCTGGGCAAGAGCTTACGTTGGGGAGACTCAGTCAGGTCCGATTCCCCGTGGTTTAGTTGGTTTATGTACCACAACAAAACGTAGGACGCCCAGGTTCGGTTCGCTACCGAGCGTGTGTTGCGCAGCGTAGGTACTAATATAGACCAAGCTTTAGTGCCACTATATGTGGGGGTCGGACCGAGTCGAAAAGGGCCAGTGTTCAAACGTTCGCAACACGTCTTCTGGGCAAGAGCTTACGTTTTGTTGTGGTACATAAACCAACTAAACCACGGGGAATCGGACCTGAGTTCCTAAACCAACTAAACCACGGGGAATCGGACCTGAGTTCCGGGGAACTCAGGTCCGATTCCCCGTGGTTTAGTTGGTTTATGTACCACAACACCGCCACTGCCACCGTCTCAGGCGGAGATTCGAACCCTCAAGAAATGACTGTCTCCAGTCCACAGCAGCTGTGCTAAAATCCGCCTGCCTGCCTGCTCTCTCGAGCTAGGTAGGCCCTACCTTTGCCAATTGTGGACTACGACCACCAAGCCGTCCCTGTCCACTGCCATATGACGTCAATCAACAAACGTCCACCACTGTCACCGGGCAAGTGGTCCGCGTCCACGACAGCCGTCCAGTACCTGGCTTTTAGCTAGGAAGCCAAGCCTTGAACTTGGACTCGGTCAGAATGAGTTTGAGTGGTGGTGAGTAAGTGAGCTATTGATGGAGCCTCGAACTCGGTCGGTAACCACGTGGGTTACGAATGAGTGACAATTAATCTCGTGGGGAACCAGGCTCCTTCCTGGTTGTAAAAATGCCTTTTAGACCGAGACGACCGGAGCACGAGCGGTCACAAGTCGTGCTTAGTCACGTGTACCTTGAATGAAAGTTAGACAATATTGGACTGCGGCCCAGCTCATAAATCGTTGAGCCGCAGATCGAATAAACGCAGTCAGCCGTCAAAATGCCGGGCCGGGCGCAATCTATGTAGTAAAATTAGCTAGAGCGAAGATCGACGATAAGAAGTGTCACTACGGCAGACCGACTTCGGCAAATCTATTCGGAGAAGTCCGAACAACATTGTTTCCGGGGTAGTTCGATGCGTTGAGTCCAGCTGTGGTGCTCGCTTGTCCTCATCTTTCCCCGATATCGACGCATTCGTCAAGCGCGGTCCCACCATCATGTCGCCGCCTGGTAGAATGCCTGTTGAAGACCGAAACTTTCCCGCAGCCCATTTCGACCGGCCTTTGAACAGGTGAACTAGAAATGTTCTCAACATGCCGATAAAACTTTGAAATGTCGCCAAACTCCCATCCCCCGCCGAGTAATGTCGATTCGTCGGTCGATCTTCGCTATGGTGATGTACGGTAGTTTTGTGTTGCAGTGTTGCTCCGAGCGCGCCCGGCCCATCAAATCGGCATTTTGGGTCCCGCTGACTGCGTTTACAGGATCCGTCGAGAAAGCAGTTTGAGTTATTGTGGAGCCGGCGCCGGCGTTTTCCCTACACAACACGAAACAGCCCGCCCGCTCATCTTCCGGAAGTTTGCAAAAACCACGAACGTTTGTGCTCAATTTTGGATGATGTCCTCTGTTGAGATGAAGGTGGCCAGTTTAATGATGAAGTTCGATGATCTGTTGCTCTACTGTCGTACGTAGTTGAAATGCGGCGCGGGTTAGTCCGTACAGCGTGCGTGTGTCACGCAGGAAAAAAGTTCATCGGAGGGCCTTAGATGTATTAATCAACGGTCACCAATGCAACGAGCAGTCATGAGTGAGAATGTCTCGGGAGACAACAAACATGTCAGGAAAAGGGTTGTCAATTTGTGCTGTGAAAGCTGTTTCTAGTTTAGCCCTAGTCCATCTCTCACCCGCAACGGAGTCTAAACCATTTTTTGCTTTTTCTCGTGTCCGTGCACGGTAGTTCCTTTACACTCTTCCTAAGGCCAGTATTCTTTCTCTTCCAAACAATATTGTGTTCACACTGGGAATTTACTCCTCCTTCTCTCCTGCCCCAACAATTGAATCCAAGAGCTGCCTGTTTTGTTCAATCAGCTGAGCGACCATTGCCTCAAGGGCATTTAGCTTCTGGTTGCTTTCAGTCTGCTGGGCCTTCATCTCGGCCTTAATCTCTGTCTGCTGGGCCTTCATCTCGGCCTTAATCTCTGTCTGCTGGGCCTTCATCTCGGCCTTCATCTCGGCCATTCGGGCTTTGTTCTCGGACTGCTGAGCCTCAATTACAGTTGTCACCTCAGCACTAACTTTTTCTGTCATAACCGCCTCAAACTTGTCAATCTCCAAATTGGGACCGACGCTAATGGTTTCCAATTTGCGGTCATTTGGGCATCCATTTGTGGCTTTGCCTATGTCTTCCAATTTGTCCCAAAGTACTTTGAAGTTTTCGTACATCATTTTATCTCTTTTTGGTGCATTATCATTGAGTGCATCCGCAGGCCCTCTGTTCTCAATGTGTGTCTCTATAATGTATGAAAACAGGATGAGTGGACAAATACTTTTGAGACGGGCAACATTAACCTTTCTTTCTCACGCAAATAATTGACCACTATTTGAATTGCATGTATTGTAGTGATATACACCAATCTGGCGAGATAACGTGTTGTACCGAACATTATATTTGCCAACCAGCACCATCCACCTAACATTCCCGCGAAGTTACACACTGAATCTTTCACGATTTGCTCATAAGATGAAGTCGCATCAAATAATGCCTGCGTATAAGTCAGAAACTCCAAGACAACCTGGTACGTGATTATTACCGGGCGCCAACCCCAATGATGATTGTGGGGATCACAGATTTCTTTCCAGAGATCACCTCTTGTGCTGCAGCGGGAAGTCAGATAAAACTGCCGAATACTTTCTTGAAGTTAATGAAAATACTCACGTGTCTTTTTCAGGGGTACATGATGTCAATTTTCTACGAGCAGAATTGGATTGGGCATGGGATGAAGATGACTGTTCACCAAAGAGACGCCTGGGGTCCTCTGCTATCGGGGGATCCTCGTCGCACATCTGGTCCAAGAATTCGTCACCTGACCACGGATAATAGCACGGATAATAGCCGTAAAAAATATGAGCAGGATAACTACAAATAGATTCGTCCCGAGATAGGTCCGTCCCGAGGTAGAATGAACTCACAGACTTCGGTATCATGGGGGTGATCCGCTGCAAAACCAAGCTCAGTCCTTGCAGTCTCGCACTGATCCTCGTCATTGGGGTCTTCAATGACATAGCTATGAAGCACAAAACATGCATCAGACACTCAAACTATCTCATCATTGTCGCTCACTGACCGAACTCACCCTCCATCGTAAAAGTTTCGAGTGTACTCAAAATCTTCAGCATTAAATGTGTACAGTGCATAATTCACGCCGCCAACATCAACAATGCCAGGCTTCTTGGATGGTCCATCGATGAGAAGACTTCCGACAACTACATCATCTCCGTCTTCTTCGTCCGACTCGTCCAGTAATTGGATGGTCGATTCGGGGAGCCTTGAACCTTCTGGCATGTAGATTTTCAGTTGACTGAACGAGATTGCATCTCCAAAGTCGATCAAGATGTAGGCACCTTGCGAAAGCAGAATATTGCTTTGTTAGCCACCGGGGATGAAGGGAAGTGAAGAAATTTCAAGACCTACCAGCATCAGCGATATCAGTCTTGGAGTAGTCAGCAAAGTTTCCGTTGACTGCCTTATCCGCCGTGAAAGCACCCTCAGTGCTCTTCTGTGCCCAATTTGTTGCTGGTATCTTGAAACCATCACCATCTCTGACATCAAGTTCTGAAATTGTAATGACGGGCCAATTGCCCAAGGCGAAATTTGGCATGGCCGCCTTGATGCGGAGTTTTGACAGGAATTCCTTGCGGGGCGTTCCTCGAACTCTATCCTCAAAGCTCTGAATGAACCCCGGCTCGCCCAGTTTTGGTCGATTGTCAATGCAACGCTTGAGCGGACGGCAGGGGGAGCGGAACCATTTCCCGTTAGCTGCCTCGCAGGCCTCGCTGCTGATTCCCAGATGAAAGTGGCCAGGGTTGTTACAAGTCATAGGAATGAGCTCCCCTTTGCTGTTTATGAATGGAGAATACTTGTGTGGCACGTGAGCACAACTTTTGCCAGAGAATGCCAAGGCGGCAGAGAAGATAACTGGTCATGAACTCACATCCATCCCAAAGTGCTCGGAATCGAGAGCATTATCCAGACAGCAGTGTCCAGGCATGCCCTCTGTCCCGTTACTGCTTTTGAGCTCCTTTGCTATTGCACTCAGCACCCCGATGCTTGTAGACCTCCCAGCAAGTATGTTGATAGACTTATCGCAAGCTTGCATGGCGACTGCGGTCTTATTGCCATCGTTGTGGCTTGCGGTGCATCCAAGATTGACTGAAGAAATTTGATGCAATGATGACATATATCAGTAGAGTCTGTTTTACCATTTCCACGTGATGGTACCTCACCTGAGTAGTCATAGCGAAACTTGTCCTCGGCATTGTATCTCCAAGGCCCTTTATTCACCTCCTCGTCTCCTGGGAAATTTTCAAAATGACGAATTTTGTACTCAGAGAAAGTTTTGATGCCTGAAGAATTGTCCTGACGGAGCACCACCGCGTTTGGAAACTGGATCTGACCGAGCACATCATTACCGCTCATCGCAGGACTGAGCTTGACTCCGGCATCCTTGAGCATCGGGTTTTCCTGGGGGTAGGTTTCCATGTCTCTGTGCTGATATATCTCGTCAAGTGCAACCGCAAATTCAGAACATGCTTTGTAGCTCACGGAGCTACACTGGGCCGAATCTAGTGGAGATTAGCTGATGAAAACTCAAATCAAACAAGAGCAGCGCAAAACTCACTTGGAATTATAGCTTGGGGAGCGTTTGGAGCCACTGAGGAGGATACTCTGACTGTTCCCACGCCAAATTTATCGGCAAGATAGTTGGATGAGCTGTACATTTCGTCGCTCGTCAGACCTCTGTCCCACACCATGACCTCGGCTACTGCAAAGTCGGAACTCTCTCCAGGCATAGATGGACCTCCATTGATCCACAGCTTCACATTACCTTGACCACTATTTGCTGTGCCCTTGCTGACTCCATTGACCAACTTCAGCTGCGACCCGGCGTTTGTACCACACATGAGAACCCAGTCTGTGTTGGGATCAACATTGTTGGTATTACTTGTCTTCCAGCCTTCATAGTAGGCTACTCCTGCTTTACCACCATGGTGTCCATGCAGCCAGTTGGCTTCTGACCCATTGAAAATGCGTCTTTTTGTGCCACCTGTGTACCTCGTCACTGAGCAGATTGTGAACTCTGTTTTGATCACATTTCCAAAGTCTATTTTGTCCGCGGTGGTTCCTTTCAGCGCCGTCACCTCTCTCTTTGCGCCGTGCCCAGATTCAGTCACTTCACTCAGCCCGGTTCCTGACAGTGTGGCATAATAACCCCCAGGAACATAGTTGGGCCAAGTCTTGCTTTCTAGGTCAAATGTCCCACTCCTAAACCAGGCCACATTTGGTTGCAAAGGGTCCCGGTTGTAGCCAACGCTTTCTTCCCATTGTGTTTGCAACTCCACCATGTGTTCCTTTAGCTCGGCACGGCATTTATCATAAACCGCCTTGCAAATAAGGTGAGCCATCGGATGATAGAAGCCTTGCTTTATGCCCCAATCCCAATTATCGGCTAAATAATGGTGATTGCATTTGTTCTCTTTTCCGACATCGTATTGGTTGGTAGCCGTACTGAATGCACACGTAAATGCATTACTGCTGGCCAAGCCTGGGAACATTGTAATTCTCTTTGCTTTTGATGACTTAAGCCATAGGGATCGCCCTTCCTCTGAAACATGTTTGTTGTTCGCTGCAAGCCTGAGCATGATGCCATTTTCGCTTTCGGCCCTGAAACGTAATCGTTGCCCAATGTGGTGAGTCGCTTTATATAGCTTCAATTCCTGATCGACATTCCAGTTACTGCCGGCTAGCGCGAGTGAATTGGCAAGAGGTGAATAATCAGAGCATCCCTCGTAATAAGAAACCATCACTCACCTGCAATGTTCCAGCCGTGTTTTGAATTCCTAGTTCCGCAGTATTCACTTCTGATCTGAATTGCGTTTTCATTCGTTTCAAAAAGAACTTTCCACTTGTATCTGTTAGGTGCATTTCCGTCCCATTCGGCGAATTTTACTGGTCCTCCTTCAGCGTCACATTCTTTATTCCCGGGCCAACCAATCTGTTCCGTTTTGAGGAAGAGTCTTTGGTTCTCATTATTATTCAGCTTGAAGACAACATATCTATGATTCTGATTCCCTGTGCCGGGCCAAGGAGACACGGGAATGTCCAAATTTTCATACCAATCCATGATCGAGTCTTTCTTCTCATCAACAAATGGGCCAGCGATCTCCTCGGCTCTGTCATAGTGGTTAACAATTTCAGACATCCGCTGTGTTGGTTTAGAATGTGAGTGTCGTACACAGATTTGATGTTAGATCACTCCAGGGCTAGCTTGATCTAAGCTGCATCGGATCGCCCCAAGGAAAGACTCACCAATTTTGTGAAAGTGTCAACAGAGTCACAGACTTGTTCGACAGACAATTGGTGGGACTCGTCGTCCGTGGAATCGAGTGTGTAAAACTCAGATAGCAAATCACTGCACTTTTGAGAGTCAGAATAGTCCTGGTCAAGCTCCTTTGCTTCATCAAAGCTCATTTGAAGCTCCCTTGCTTTGTTTTTGATTTGGGAATACTTTCGAGGCAGCCCATCGCCCGCCGAAAACAACTGTATCTCCTCGCTGTCAAATACCCCGTATTTTTCATCATCATAGTCATCTGCAGAAATGCGATCCTTCCCAAACATGACAGCCAAGTCTTTTGGCAGTGGTTTTGGCCGTGACGTTAGGTCTCAGAAATTTGATGGAAACAGACAGTAGGTCTTGACTCAGGACTTCTTACCATAGCTTGAGAGATCTACAGCACATTTTGCAAGTTTCTCGCATCTACAAGCATCATCGCCGTGGGAACATTTTTTTGGACAAAAGCCGTTGCTTTCGACACGACGGAGGTGCCGGCGTTTCCTTTTCTTGTACCCTTTATTGCCATGCAGGGCCCTGTTTAACTTGCGCATCTGCTTTTGCCGAAGGACCTTAAACATTTGCCTCTCATTGATAACCCGCATTTTGATGCGAGGAGAAGCAGAGTTGAACGACTCAAATTCGTCGTGTACAGGTTCAGAGCCGTCATTGGTTCCAAAATGAAGAGGAGAGCCTGTTGGGACCGAAGAAATATCTTCGTCTTCTTCATCATCTGCGCCATTGACTTCGTACAAAGAGTCAAATAGCGTAGAGCCTCTGACCACGTCTTTCAGCTGTCGTCCGCTTTCGATCTCCATTGGGATGCGAATTGCCTCTTGTACATCCTCCAGTACTTCGACAAGACTGTGAGCTCCTTCGACAACGTCCTGGATCAAATCGGGCACAAGCTCATTTGTCGACGAAGTATCTCCAAAATTATCCATGTTTCCAGGTGACCCATCACTTTCCAATGGGGGAATCTGTGGGGAAGCTGCTTTGGTCAACGAAAAAAGGGTACCTGACGGGTCCTTCTCGTAGTGATCCTCAAAAGCTTCGAGTGCATAAACTTGGTCAACAGCTGCATTCTTAATCTCCTCAAGCACTTCAGTTGTTTCAACAAGAAGCACGTGAGGATCTTCCCCCAAACTAAGACCAGATGTGCCACGAAGATTGGCACCCAGGTTGCTCAGACGGGATGAGGTCTCAACAAGCTCTTCTACAATAACATCACCAGAAGAATTCTAAAGAAAAAAGTTAGTTGGCGCAAAAAATTGAAAATGATCTACACGACCTTACCTGATAGAGATAGATTGCGGGATCAATCGGTTTAGATGTCAACAAACAAAACACACCAACCAAATTGGCCCGCTGAGTTTATGTGCCGGGCAACTGTAAGTCCGTGCCTCCTAAGCCACGTCAAGTCTACCACACTCAATTAAGTTGTCATGTCTAGCCGGCTTGATCTGGAGTTGACATGAACCCTCGCAATCTCTCATCGACATCGGGCGTCGTTTTCAAACGGCTCGCCTCCTTATTCTCACCTGTTGATAAACAGACAAAATAGATATGTGAGTTACAGATCATATCATTGATGAATAGCCATTTTCGTGCGCTCAACAGTAGAGACCCAGGATGAATGGATTATCCTCGCAATCTCACCTGATGTGGCATCAATTGGGTACATCAATGTGTAGGATGTTCAACAAAGTGACCCGATCAAGGTGGTTAGAGTCCCAAGCGCGAGGCCAGCCAAAAGTCGAGAGCAGGAAAATGCACAAAAAGTTAGAAGAAGCTGGAGATCGAATCAAAGCAACCGCACTCAATCCAAACGCTCTGTCAGGGCAGGGCAGGGCAGGGCAGGGCAGGGCAGCCAAATGCGTCTAGGCATCGAGGTGCAGGTTCAGTGCAACGATCTGGCTGGGCGAGAGATCAAACCAAGCGTAGGTGACACCGAACTGGGTCGAGGCAACTTTGTGCTGGCAACCGCAAGCTCAATTGAGTCCGTCATGCCGCCTGTTAAAGCATAAAGTTGGCTTCAACCCTCTGTGGATAAAATCTGCCAAGTGCCTTGCCTGGCATCTGCTGGTCCAAAATCGCGTCCTGAGGTCTGCCCCATTCATAGACAATCTCTCATTGCCCTTGAGACATCGTTTCCAAACGGCTAGCCTTCCAAGTGCTCACCTGTTGAATGACAGACAAAAATAGGTGAGTAATCACATAATCACAATTGATGAATTGATATCCTCGTGCGCTCAACAGTGGGCCAGCCCGTCAAGGCCAGGGAGACAGGCGAGCCAACCTTGCGCTGGGCAGCCTTAACCCAACGCGCTCCTGCCTCCTCCAAGTCTGCCGCCCTCCATTGATTCTGAGCCTCCTGAGAATTGAAGTGGATCATGGAACCCTCGGTAGATAAAGCGTGCATGTGCCTTGCTTCGCCAATCTTTCTGAGACGTCGCAGTTGGGTCCACTGCTGCATCCCAATGCGCCCCTGTCGTTTCGAACAGCTAGTCTTCCCTATGCTCACCTGTTGATCGACAGACAAAGAGATGTGAGTTAACAATCTCATTAATCAAGCTGTCTACAGGCGCACGAGAGCGGAGACCCAGAATGCTGGTCATTGCCACCTCAATGCATGAGTTTGCCCATGACCGCCGGTAATATCTTGCGTGAGGCCGCCCTTGTACTTCATGGGTCAATTCTTTCGCGAAGTGGGAGCACTAAATTGCCTCAATTCTGACTTATATATTTCTACCCTCCCGTCGAGTTCTCGTGATTGCTCACCTATTGAATGGAGCAGGCCCCAGGTGGCGCGTCGTTAAAGCTGCAGGTTGAATTGCAGGTTGAATTTGCAAAACAGAAAACATCAGCATCCTCACCTGTTTTTCTTCTTCCTCCGATTCAACCACCAGGAGTTCGCCCTCTGTATTCCCGCGCTGGCGGGTCGTGCGAGCTGGATATATGACATCCTTTTGGGTGCGAGGATGTTATGTTCAGACCATTTCAACCTCGAGCAGTTGTATTTGTAATATTTTGGCCTCATCTCACCTTCTTCTCCTCGTCTTTGATTTCGCCGTTGTCAGGGAAAGCGGTAGCAATTTGCTCCAGAAGACTCTCGTCTGGCGCATCTGCGTCGTGATACTTGTTGTTGTTTGTGCCGCCGTCTGGCCCATTTGCCGTTCCGAGTCCGTCCCCAGCTGGCGCGAGCGCCGACGTCGACGTGGCGACAGTGAACAGCCCGAGAACCGCCACGCCGCGGAACGAACCTAGTTTCATGTTGAATTACCACACTTTCCTTCCGATTCCCTGCTCCCCAGATCTCTCCTCCCAGCCACAGTATCGACCTCGATCGAGCTGGACTGGGAAGACGTTCAATCCTTTTGGTCCCCAGACTTCAAGTAGCCGTGACGCCCTTTCTCATTTTTTCTCACCGTGCGATAAGTGATAACCTTTCTGCTTTTAGGGGCACGACTTTTGGGGGGAAGTGGTGCCTCCGTTTAGATACAGTACGGTAATCGCCCGGTAATCGCCAACCTCAAGTTGGCAACATTGTGGGCGTGCCCGCTTTTCTCACTAAAAACAGAACTCTATTCTTCGGGGCGGGATCGGCGGCGGCATCGGCTTTGCTTTAGTTTTTGAACGACTTCTTTTGGCATTTTGCCCATAGTACCAGCTGCGCCCTCTGTAATTACGTACATCCTCCGGGGGGGCTGGCCCACGGGGCAAGGCGGATGGCCCTCAAGCTGGCTGAAGCCGGGGGATTATCATTATTGCGGAGGCTGAGCGGTCCAGAGGCGTGGCGGCGACACGCCCCCTTCAAGAGCGAACAGGTTTACATGTAGGGAGCAGCTGACGAGGCAAACCGAGAAGGCGGGGGCGGGACGGACGAGAGCCGGTCCCGCCCAATTCTAGCTCGAGAGAGCTGGCTGTATGCTTCCTCGTCGGCAATTCTATTCTGTGTATGACTTCGGCAATTCGGGTCATTGCATGGAATCATTAGTGATTGGCCACGATCTCTTCTGTGCCCCATGAGTCTCTTTCCCCACCAACTACCTACTGCCGGAAGTGACTCGGCCGCGGCCAAGACCAACTACGGATAGGGTCGCGCTGGGTCGCGGACAAAATAGGGTCCCGGACACACGCAGCAGCTTGTATATTTACATGGTACATACGCCTTCCCAGTACGTAAATGTCGAGGAATCGCCCCGTGCACCAGCCAGTAGGACAGGGACACCCCCTTTGCGAGCAAGATAGACCCAGTGCAAGTTCGTTCGTCGTTCGACTGTCTGGATATTGACGCTACGACTGAAGGCCGAAGGCCGTAGCATG
>JAAMXK010019776.1:0-17831 GCA_019693575.1 Thalassiosira oceanica
GGAGTGAATGAGTGAAGATTGGAAAGAAGTGGCCGGCATCGACCGGTGTGGTCGGTAGGTACGCTCATCACACATCGCCAATGAGACTTCTTTTGTGAATCAATACGTTCCTGTGCAAGAAGTGGGTTGAAATACCTTAATAGCCAGTGGTAGCTAAGTTAAGATTATTATTATTATTATTACGTTTTAGTACGGGGGCCCCGTACTTGGCCTACAAAGAGATATGGTGCCATGAACCCATTGCTGGCCTATACACTTGCTCCCATGCATCTGTCTGCCTTTTATATACCTAGGGACAGTGGAAAAACAACCTGGGAACCAACATCCTTCTCAACTTCCACCACAACACCCTGTTTTGGTGCTGAGATTTTGGGGTCTGAGCCGCCTGGCACACCTTAAATCCAGCAGGTTTATGGATTTCAGGCAACTTCAATTCTGACTTTCCATATTCCCCCCTACTTTGACCCCAAACTCATACAACCATTGATGCAACCTCCATTGAAGATTTGTCTGCTTCGACGAGCTTGTGACTGACCAAGTTGTTTTTTCCTTAGTCGTGTATGAATTAATTTTGGTGAGCAATTCCTCAATAGTTTGCACTTTCCAAAATAAATCGAGCAAACCCACAAAGGTCCTTCCTTCTTAAATGGACATCTGAAACCCACCCCCTTGATAAAGAGATGGTCTAGGGGGCCTTTGTGCTTGATTTGGGATGCTTGATGTCCTCTCTTGAGACACCTATGCACGTGATCGGTGGCGGGGTTCAACGACTGACTAGGTCTATCGTTCGGCAGGAGGGCCATCTATCTCTACAACAACAACTAACTAGCTATTGTGCTATCATATGTAGTTAGTAAGCAGCAAGTGCCCTACTCCTACAGGCAGCATGCTGGTCACACGCGCAGGAAAAAAGTTCATTCATTAGGGAGAGGGGTCATGTTGAGCCGCCGGGTATCCAGAGTAATCCCGTACGTGTAGTGCCCAAGCTACTACTGTATTAGTGCGGCTAGGGAAAAAGGTCCCGCCTGGAAGAGAGCATGTTTCCACTCTCACCTTTCGTGCTGACTGGCATCTCGGTTGGTGTCAAAGTCCCCATTGCCCATTGAAAAGACCTTAAGTGTCCAGTGTGTGTACAATTGCAGTGTACCATGTAAAATTAATTCTCACAAACTCGAAACAGACAGTATCCATTCTGTCGGGAACTAGACTAACTACTAACTGGGGTTATAAATTATAAGTTATTGGATCAGAATGGCACAGCCTGTGTCCGGTCAACACAAGCCTCAGGTGCAACTCCTGGGTTCCACCTCCCCCTTTTGTGGGAGTGAGACTGATGCTTTCAGTGATCAACCAATCACCGTCCGCACTAGGCCTTCTTCAATCAACCACCCCCTTTTTAAAATACTACTAGTTGCGAAAACTTGTAAAATAGTGTGAAATTCATTTATCTTCTTCTTCTCTGCAACAACAAGCAAGTCCCAGATACAATGAAGCAGGTCGCTGCAATGGTAGAGGCTACAGTCAAACCACGTACCACCCCTTCATTGTTTTCGTCTCGGTGTCTGTCTGAGTTCTGCGTCTTTCTCTTCGCTGGTCGCTTAACAGAGACATTCTCCTTCCTACTCGTTCTCGCACTGTCAAACCCGTCCTCAATATCTGCTACTTTCATGTTTTGTGTTGCCTTTTGCTGCTCCACGACGAGTTGACCACAAGCACCCGAAATGTCACTTCCCATTGCTGCAATTTCGATTATGCGTGTCGGTGCAGAAGAGGACTTAGAGCAGTGCGCAAGAGTGACATACATTATCGAGGACACTCACTTCTGCGTATTGAGCAAAATGAGCCATATTGAGACACAATAGAGCGGAACTTCATCATGTGCTCTTCACTTGGACAGCTGAGCTTGTCCTTCACATCGGTCTTATTATACGGAATCAGGTTGATAACAAGTTGGCGCCCCTCACACAATTTACCGAGCTGATGGGCAGCTTCTAAAGTAGAAGTTGGGCCCGTCAACATCACATATTCAATCATTGCCCGTCTCTTCTTGCTAGCGAATTGACGCTCCTTTTCTTGATCGAGGGGGCCGTTTCCTTGCGGATTGTCTTGAGTGTTTACCAATGCCATCATGTGCGCGTCCACTGCCTCCACCAGCGACGCGAGGGGTGTGCCTCTGGCGGAAGGAACGATTCTCTCTCTCATCTCTTGCGTGGGAGCGTGCAAACTCAGAGCAAGATTAACCTGGGGTAGGTCTCTAGTAAGATCTCGCATTCTTGGGACGACCCCAACTGTCGACACAGTCACTCGATTGTGTGCCAGATTCCAAGTCCTCCGGTCGATCATCGAACGACAGGCCGCGAGCACATTTTGATAGTTGTTCAGCGGCTCGCCCATTCCCATAAACACCACATTCCGAATCGAGGTGTCGTTACTGCCTTGCGCCAATACCTTGCTCCCGTGCACGAGCTGTTCAAGGATTTCTCCACTCGACAAGGACCCTTTGATACCCATCGTACCTGTCGCGCAGAACGTGCACCCCATGGCGCATCCAACCTGACTCGATACACAAATCGTTACCCTTCCATCGTGCCTCATCAGGACCGACTCGACGACGTGTCCGTCCTGGAGCTCGACGGCTAGTTTCGTTGTGGAACCATTGGAACTCGTCTGGGCCAGCTGGACGTTTGACGTGCATACTTCGAAATCATCTGTGTGTTCGAGATAGTCAAGGAGGGCCTTGGGAAGTTGGGGCCGCCGCTTGCCTTGTCTTCTCGATATGGAGCTGCTCATTGGAGTCAGCGGCCCGCCAGTCTTCTTCCCACGTAACTCCGCGATAAACTCAGGCAAAGGCGGGTAGCCGCTGCGATGAAGCTGCTGGTAAAAGACATCGAGATGTCTGTCTGGGTTTTTCAAGACGACGCCGTTTGCTTTCAATGCCTTCTCGAGCGCTGGGCGGTCGAGGATTGGCTTCGGCGAACTTCTATCGTTGCTCCTCATCGCGTCCCGCAAGGAGGATTGTGTAGCGGTCCCGTCTGCAGCCTCAGAGCTACCCACATCCAGGCAGGAGCGGCAGGAGACCGACAGATACGACCCGGTTCGTAATCGTAGAGGATATTGTAAGGAGAGCCCTTCTGGAGTTTTCTGAGATGCGATGAGAGGGTCTGAGAGGGTAGACAGGTTAGTCAATGGTATCTATAAGTTCCACGTGTAATGGAAAGAACCCGCTTACCTAGGTACCGTCCTCAAACCGTTCGACGTGGAAGCTCTCTGGCCACAAAAAGGGCAAAAGGGGAGGAGGAGGAGGGAGGAAGAGAGAGTAGTAGAGAGAGAGGGGCATCAACACAAGCAACCACAACCTCACTCTTCTTTTTGACGAACATGAAGCTGCCCTTCGCCGTCGCCCTATTGGCCGCTTCAGCCGCTGCCTTCACGCCGAGTGCTGTGGCCCCGCGCACTGTCTCGGCGTCATCCCTGAAGTAAGTTGGGGCATCGCGACGACGAGCGAATGAGGAAGATACGCATCAGGTTCTCCGCCGGCCCAAAACACGCACGTCGCACGAAGTGAAGGGGTGACGGACCATGATCAGTCGACGCGTGGATCGCGTTGCGAATCTCGATTCACTAGTTACGATGCTGCTACCCATGGAGAAAGATCGCATGGTGTATAAATATATGTGACGTCTCCAAAGTCAGACAGTGAAGAAAAGTTAAGCTCCCTCTACTGACCCTTCAAGAGAAGTTCTGAGGAAAGGCTAGCAATCCGAAATCATATTATGCATTTCAGAGTCTGTCAGTGGGCATCGTCGCTTGCGTGGCTTTGGGTTGACGGTGAATCCTCTCTTTCTCGGGGGAGTTTGAAGTGCTCTCCCTCGCAGTCACACTGACGAATCTTGCTTGCACTTGTTTTATCACTGGTCATCAACAGCTCATTCGCGTCAGACATCTTCGAGGTTCGTGATGTTGAGTTCGCCGACACCAAGGAGCAGATCGTCAAGGGCGGGAGGGACCTCTTTCCCCTTCTCCCCAAGGCTTTCGAGGGAATCAAGGAGGTCGGCGTCATCGGCTGGGGGTCTCAGGCGCCCGCCCAGGCGCAGAACCTCCGTGACTCCCTTGATGAGGCGGGCTGCGACGTCAAGGTCCGCATCGGCCTGCGAGAGGGGTCGTCGTCCTTCGAGGAGGCCAGGGAGGTCGGATTCTCTGAGGATGCCGATACCCTCGGGGAGATGTTCGATATCATCAAGAAGAGTGATCTGGTCATGCTCCTCATTAGCGACGCGGCGCAGGCTGCGCTCTACAAAGAGATATTCGCCGCGATGAAGCCGGGCGCGACGCTCGGTCTATCTCATGGATTCCTCCTGGGATACCTTGACTCGATCGGGGAGTCCTTTCCGGAGGATATGGATGTGATCGCCGTCTGCCCCAAGGGCATGGGGCCGTCCGTCCGCCGTCTGTATGAGCAGGGCAAGGAAGTCAACGGTGCCGGTATCAATGCGTCATTCGCTGTGCACCAGGACAAGTCTGGAAAGGCTACCGAGCTGGCCCTTGGATGGGGTGTGGCTCTCGGATCGCCCTTCATGTTCGAGACTTCCTTGAGCTCCGAGTATAGATCCGACATCTACGGAGAGCGCGGCATCCTCCTCGGAGCCGTCCACGGTATTGTTGAATCTCTCTACCGCAGGTACCAACGTCAGGGAATGTCCCCCGAGCAGGCATTTGTTGAGTCCTCCGAGTCCATCACTGGTAACATCGTCAAGACTATCTCCACCCAGGGCATCAAGGCCGTGTACGAAGGTCTTTCTGGCGACGATAAGGAGGTCTTCAAGCAGGCCTACTCTGCCTCGTACCTGCCTTCCAAGGAGATCCTCCAGGAGATCTACGACGAGGTTTCGTCTGGGAACGAAATCAGAACGGTCATCATGCATGGAAAGCGCATCAACAAGTTCCCCGTTGGAAAGATTGACGGAACTGACACCTGGCAGGTGGGAGAGAAGGTTCGGGCAGAGCGTGACGAGGAGAACATACCCCTCAACCCTTTCACAGCTGGTGTCTATGTTGCCACCATGATGGCCCAGATCGATGTCCTCCTTGAGGCTGGTCACCCATACTCGGAGGTTGTTAACGAGTCAGTCATTGAGGCTGTCGATTCCTTGTGCCCCTACATGCACTACAGAGGGGTCGCCTTTATGGTTGATAATTGCTCTTTCACTGCCAAGACTGGATCAAGGAAGTGGGCCCCGAGATTCGACTACATCCTTGATCAGTTAGCTTATACTGCCGTTGATAATGGAAAACCCGTCAATGAAGATTTGATTTCTGCATTCGAGAACCACAAGGTCCACGCTGCTGTCGAGGAATGCTGCAAACTGAGGCCAACTGTAGATATCAGTGTTGGCTCTTCATCAAGTACAAAGGAGATTGTTATTGAGTAAACTTAACTTAATAATGGGTAGTAGGTTGTCTAGGTTTCACCGTCCAAAATGTTTCCGATATGCACGATATGGCCACCATAGCTTGTATGTATGTGTGGTGTCTGCCGTCCACAAGATTAGATCTTGCAATAGCCAGGGTAATGTTACTAATTTTGAAATGAAGTCTGTGTAACTTCCGAAAGTCAAAAGAAGACATTGTGATTTTCATCAGTCAGATGAGTCTTCGTGTTGCCATTGCACCTTGTGTGCTCCATGATAAGAAGACAGAAAACATTCACCATCAAATCCCCAAGAGGAGGGATTGGATTCATCCATGGTCACTCACAATAGATAAGAGTCGAAGGCAGAACAAACGAGTCACAAGCACATGAGGGCGGATCGATGGACAGTGTGTATTGATGGTTGGGAGGCCATGGAGGGACCCTATGGACATGTTGAAGCATCACAAAGGACACTCAGCTGAGCAGCATCATAGACGCTGTCGGTGAGGTCGGTGTCCCAAACACCACCTGCGGGGGTCAGAGTCCGAGAGGGTCACACAGAATAAAAATTCATGATGGGTTGCCACGCTAGGTAATGCAATGCATCTCGCCCTCACTTCTTCTAAGTGCCTACGGAAAACAAGAAAATGAGAACGAAACCATGGTACCCCTACGGTGACGCGAATAGCTCCACAACCACAGGACTCTGTTGAAGAACAGCGGTTGGCAACATCGAGCAAAAGTAGACTTATATAGACTAGTTCACCCCGGCAGCAGCTGTGTTGTCTGATTGATCTGCAAATCCGAACTCGAAGGGGAAGCCAATCAACAGAGGTGCCGCCGAGGGGTGCCGCCAAGGGGTGGGTGCCGCCGAGCCGCCGTCCGTGGAGCCGTGGAGCCCAATACAGAGACCGGATTTGCCGTTGCATGTTGCACGTTGCACGTTGCACGTTGCACAGGCTCGTTTGATAGATTGATAGATAACGTCGGCTCGACCGAGAGCTATTGGAATAGCCCAACGACCGCAGCACTTCATAGAGGGTGTGTATGGGGATGACTAGGTGGACTGATTGTAGCATGCATGGGCGCCGTCATCATCGGGCCACCATGAGAGGCCATGGTCATGGAGGAGCTCGACTCTCTCCCTCCCTATCATTGTTGTGCCAGCTGAGCGAGCCGACCGAGGCTGAAAGTGTGCTGTAGTCGCACTGCATATGCATGCGCTGGCTAAAACAAGTAGACCCAAGGGAGAAGTCGCCCAGGAAGATTTGGCAGAGAGGAGAGTCGATCGAAGGAGAAGACCATTCTTGATATTTCATCCACTTCTCCTTTGGGTGGGCGATCCGTCATATATGCCAATATTGCAGTGCAGAGTCTGCCAATTAAATAAATTTATTTTGGCCCTTTCCCCCTATCTAGCAGTTTTGCTAACTATCGTCTTTGACAAGTGAGTCTTGGCGATTTGACCTCGTGGGTGAGGTCCTACGGTCTGCGTCACCTGGTGTGACATCACACTGTATGTATGACGGGCCTCATACAATGCCACCATCATCTATCTAGATTGGATTCACCGGTGACTGACAGCGGCACGGCTGCAAGATTCTATTGGTGCATTTGGATTTGCTTTGCCTTTGGTGGGCAGGTTTGGAAAAGCTAAGTACTACCTCTAGAGGTAAGAAGCTGAACAGTCAATCCGCATCCTGCTTTTGACTTTTAGCCTTGTAGCTTGCTGTGCAGTACCGCGGGAACAAAAGCGCCTGCTCTCAAGACGCAAACAAGAGAGGGAAGAGCAAGGAAAGGAGTCGCGCCAAGCCAAAAAACAACGAAGAGGCGTAGGCGATGCGAGGAGGCGAGGAGAGAGAGAAGATTCTTGGAGTCAAAGTCGAGTCGTACTTACGACACCGCAGACACCATGGTGATCCAGCGGGCGAACATAAACTTGTTGGCTTTACTATTTAAGGATTCAAGTCGGCCGACAAAAACAACCTAGATGCAGCGGAAAACGCAAGACGATGTTGCTGATGGCTCGACGGTATGCTGGAGGCTCTGGAGGCACTGCCTGTGTCGATCTGGATGGTACCCTATCTTCATCGCGCCTCTAGTAACTTGCGCGTGCTTGCTGGACCTCTATTCCTCGACGGGCTGCGATTTCATTAGATACGACATCGGATTTGACCCCATCAATAACGTTTGGTCGAGTTCTCGGGCGCAGTTTGGTCTGTTCAGCTTTGAGAGTAATCAAGGAGGGCAAAACCGACTTCCAGGATTCAACGAGGGTTGCTCGGCTTATTCTGAAAGTTTTGAGACGACGTTCATTGCAACAGATCAGTCGTGGCCGATTTCCAGAATATGCGCCTATATCTCGGGGATATCGGGTCTACTCGCAACTGCAGTATGCTGGCTTCTGACAATAACGCCGATTCCAGCATCCTTCTTTTGGCCCGGAGTGTTGCTGCCCTCCGTGATCATGGCAATGCTCAGTGGCTGTGGAAAATTTCTTATGTTCGACGCTGATATTTGCTATGACGAAATATGGCTACACAGCCAAGGCTCTACCCCGGTCGCGGCGAGGTCATGCGAGATTGGAGAGAGCTCTGTGTTCGGTTTAGCGGCCGTCACAGCCTTCTTCTTCTGTGCTGTCCTTATTTGCTACAGAGCCCCTCAGAGAAGGAAGCTGGATCCAAACTTTGGGAGACGACATGAACCGGACAGCACGATTGAGATGGATCCGTCGGGCTCTTTGGTCATTCTGGATCCTGAGCACGGGGAGGTGCCGACAACTGATTCAGGTCCCATCCAGGACAGAGAGAGTCCCGCCAGTGACATGCAAATGATGAAAACGACGAATGCAGCAAAAATGCGACGGGACTTGACTTGGAGCTCAGATGCAACAAAACAAGATTCGACCAGAAACTTGAGAGCGTTGTCTCCTCCTCCGAGGCACAAACTGGGAAGCGGCAACCACAATAGAAGAAGTATCAAGAATAGCAACTCTGACGGATCGAATAACATGACATGGACGGATCAGACCCAACCAGTCGGAGTAGTGACAGTAGCGGACCAACGTTCACATTCAAGATCCTGCTCAGATTCGACAACGCAATCAAGTCAAAGATCGTCGCTTCCACCGCGTCACAATGGAAAATCAAAAATGATCGTTCAAACTCAGATGAACCATAACATCAACTTCAAGGATCACCACACCCATGACGGTGGGAGCGTCTCGTCGCGAGTAAGCAAGCTGAGCTTCACGGAGTTGGACACGCAAGCATCGGATGAATTGTCCTTGCAAGGATTCCAATATTCTACCTCGAGTTCATCCAGTCAGGGCGCTCCATCTGTTGTCAATGTACCCAAGAGAAACAAGAGCTTTCTCGCGAGTGCCCCCCCCGTGAGACCCAACCAAAAGCACATTCGAAGCCACGCAAGACTGTCTGATGATCGAAACGACAGCTACACGGACTCGCCAACAATGTCTAGATTTGACTCACCGCGCGATATGGCCGAACCCGCAAATCTCCCGTGTCCCCTGCCCCCACTCGACGAGATGTCCAGTACAAGGAGTGGTGAAGACCACGGAGTGCTTATTAACAACGTTTTGCGTGATCTACAGGCGTCATTCTCGACGGCCGCGTTTGACACAGCTGGAGATAGGTCTTACACAGAGGTCAAAGGAAAGTTGACGGATCCCGATAAACTTTATGTAGAGTAGGCTACTTGAGATCCAGTCAAATGTAGAATAGAAAAGATGTAGAATAGATATGCATTTTATGAAATGACGATGGCATTTACTTTTACTTTGCCAACGCGAACTTCATTTCGTCGAGTTCCACTGCCATCTCGCCGTCGACAAAAGCTCTGCCGGTAGCAGTGGCAATTCCAAACCTCTTGTTCCATTTCTTTATCTCGACCTCCATCACCAGTGTATCTCCAGGCACGACCGGCTTCTTCCACTTGACCCCGTCGACACCCGCGAAAAAGAATACGGCTCCCGGCTCGGCACCCTCCATTTGCAGGCAAATGATACCTGCCAGCTGGGCAAGTGCCTCGACCTGCAGAACTCCCGGCATGATCGGTCTGTCTGGGAAGTGTCCCGTAAAGTGAGGTTCGTTCAGCGTGACCGACTTTATTCCGACTGCTCGCTTTCCCATTTCATACTCGACAACCTGAGAGAGATCATAGTCAGGCAAGCTTGGTCCTTGGTCATCATGCATTAGGCCATTGCAGCAATCAAAAAAGGAAGTTCGACTTCTCCTCTGAAGTGGTCGACGGTAGGCCGTGGCCGTTGAACATCCCAGAAGATGGAATATCATCGAAGAGACAACCTTTCGAAGACACAACCAAAGAAACTCCCAGTCCGTCGGTCCGTCCTCTCCGCCACGAAGAGATCTGCGATACACCCGCCGCCTGCGGACGCACCTTGTCGACCAGCAAAAACGGATATCTATGGGGTAGCACCTTCGCGATGTCTTCGAGAGAAAACTGCGTCTTGACGTCGGCTGTCAAAGCCGAGATAACCTGAGCTCCTCTGTACTCGGCCGTCGTCTCGTCGGCGGCTTCTTCGGAGAAGAGTTGCGTCGGTGCACGACGCGCAGACGGGGCCATGAAGGCCCCTGTCGATGCCAGCAGCGTTCCTACGAGTGCTAGGGATTTCATCATGGTACTTGTGGTTTGATTGTGTTGGATGGGGCCGCACGACGCTCTCGGGGATCCTCTTGCTTCACTTTCTGCTAATTCCAGCTGCTGACGTACTCGCGTTTCGTATCTACGAAGACCTACGATATCTCTAGATACAGCTTGGGCCGAGCTAAGTCTAAGTAGTAGAAGCGGCCGACAGGCGGAGAGACGAGCGAGGCGACGCCGGCGCGGCGCCGGCGCCGCCCGCTCCGCGATCCGAGAGACGATAGACGTCATCGGCATCCTCTGAAGTCCTATAGCTCCGCCGGCAAATCCTCAGTAGCAGTGTCCGTCCCCAGAGCAGCGGTGATCGAGCAATAGGAGTTGCCTCGCTTCACCTTCAATCGCTGTCGAACATATTGCAGGCTCGACGTAGTTTCGTTGGACCATTGCAGTGAGATGAAGTTCATTGCAGGTATATCGAGTGCCACGCTACTCTGCCTGCTCTCGTGGCAGCAGGAGGCCCAACAAGCGCATGTGGCTGCCTTTGTCCCCTCCACGCCGTCGACGGCAACTTACCTGCCGTCGAACAATGCCTTGGCGAACGCCATCCGATACGAGACTTCGCTCGCGGCTGAGTCGATCAAGATCACCATGCCCGCTTTGTCCTCCACCATGAAGGAAGGACGGGTCGTGTCGTGGCTCAAGTCCGAGGGCGACGAAATCGAGGCCGGAGAGGCTATCATGGTCGTCGAATCAGACAAGGCGGACATGGACGTGGAGGCCTTTGAGGACGGATACCTTGCAAAGATTCTGACCGACGAAGGCGAGACAGCCGAGGTCGGCGCTATCGTGGCCCTCGTCGCCACCGAGGAGTCCGATATCGAGGCCGTGGCTGCCGGCGGAGATGTCAACGGCGCTGATGCGCCAGTCGAGACATCCCCCGCTCCTGTCGAGGAGGCCCCTGCTGCTGGAGGTGAGTTGGGATTCACGCTTATCATCGCGCAATTGCGAAGAAGATTAGTGTCAAGCCTGGCGCAAGCAGACTTGCCTCCTTTCCCTAGACTCCCAGTTGACTTTGATTTCTGACAAATTCTCATTTTCTTGTCAACTGGAAATGTTTCATCGTTCGATATTGAAGGCGAGGCACCTGATGTTGAGTTCAGTCAGCTTGACATGCCTGCGCTTTCGTCAACGATGAAGGAAGGGAAGGTTGTCTCTTGGCTGAAGGGAGAGGGTGACTCTGTCGAGGCGGGGGAAGCCATCATGGTCGTCGAGTCAGATAAGGCGGATATGGACGTTGAAGCATTCGAGGACGGTTTCATTGCGGCGATCATAACCGAGGAGGGCGAAGCAGCCAACGTAGGAAGCCCTGTTGCACTGATAGCTGCAAACGAAGCTGATATCCCAGCACTCAAATCATATGCTGCTACTCTCGGAGGAGCCGCGCCTGTTGGTATGTTACCAGACAAGCACCCAGCTCAATTGCGCGCTGGCCTCATTGAGAGCTTACATTCGTTTCGATTTATTTCGTTCAGCTGCTGCCCCAACACCTGCTCCGGCCGCAGCAGCAGCGCCGAAGGCCTCTCCGAAAGCGGCCGCCAACCCTGCCGCAAGTGCCGGCGGGCGCGTCGTCGCCAGCCCTCTCGCCAAGAAAATGGCTGAGGAGATGGGTGTGGATCTCAGCACCGTATCAGGAACTGGACCCAATGGGCGCATCACTGCTGCTGATGTTACCAACTCCGCGTCTGGTGCGGCGCCAGCTAAAAAGGCGGCCGCTCCGGTCAAGCCAAGGTACGGAGATGTCTGGTCTTTATTTTCGTCGCTTTACAACAATTCTTAGAGTTTGTTCGTCTACTCTCAGCTGGACGCCGGCGCCTGGTGTCATCGCCGCTACTCCTACGGCGCGCGCGCTGGCTAAGAAGGCGAAGTTGGACCTCGCGTCGATTCCCGGAACTGGAGAGTTTGGACGCGTCACTGCCGACGATGTCAAGATTGCAACAGGGCAGATGAAGCCCAAACGTGCTAAGGCTGCGCCGGGAGCCCCGGCACCCGTCGAGATGCCTGAAGGCCTTGTGCCTTTCACGGGCATGCAGCGTGCTGTCTCGAACAATATGGTCGCCACGCTTGACTGCCCCGTTTTCCGCGCGAGCCGCGAGATTGAGATGGATGCTTTCAATGCTCTTTACCAATCTGTCAAGCCCAAGGGCGTAACTGTATCGGCTCTTCTAGCGAAGGCCGTCGCCAAGGCGATCGAGAAGCACCCCATAGTGAATAGCTCTTTCAGGGAAGAAGGCACTTTCTTCAACAAGGACATCAATATTGCCATGGCAGTGGCTATCGACGGGGGCCTTATCACGCCTGTACTCAAATATGCCAACGAAAGGGATGTCTTGGATATTGGAGAGAACTGGAAGGTAAGCTGCTGTGCGTGATGCCTGGTTATTGTCACTTTGAACTCAAATGTCGACTTCTCTTCAGGAGCTGGTTGGAAAGGCCAAATCGGGAACGCTGTCCCCCGACGAGTACAACTCTGGCACGTTCACCATTTCTAATATGGGAATGTTTGGTGTTTCCCAATTCGATGCCATCCTCCCCGCTGGACAGGGCGGCATCCTTGCGGTTGCTGGGACCCAAGAATACATTGTTCCGGACAAACAAGCGATTCTTGGGATGAAAAAGATTCAGAAGATGACTGTGACACTAACATGTGATCACAGACAAATCTACGGAGCAGACGCTGCCTTATTCTTGAAGACATTGAACGAAGTCATGATGAGCCCGCAGCAACTTCTTTAGTTCATTTGTTTAGGGTGAGGTGGGGATGCTCGTCGAAAGAGTCCATGTAGAAAGAGATAGAAGAGACACAACACACAATGCATGCTAGTCCTGCCACGCGGATAACTAATTACCGATCCATGTTGAGGTGGATCGCAAACTTTTTAGCTCTTATCAGGAAGCCAACGAACTGTCCTGCCTTGTAGCCCATTGACAAAGCTCTTTGCATCCATAACCTTCTTGGTTATAGGCTGCACTCTTAGCATTTCTAGCACGGAACCGTCGGAGCAAATCAATCTTAGGCCATCGCCCTTCTTGGGCCCGATCTCTATTATATCTGTCGCTTCCGCAGTCTCATCGAGAACTCTAGATTCAATTACTTTTACCTTCGTGGGCTCTGAGGTGTCGTCACCTATTTGAAAGAACAAGAATGTCCCCGGCCACATCGAAAAGCCGCGTACTCGATTGTGACATTCCCGAGCTGACATTTTCGTCGGCCATAGTTGACCTTCAGATGAGTCGATCATACCTGCCTCAGCGACAAGACTCTCGTCTTGAACTGTTGCGGTCTCTATTGATATTTCTCCATCAATAACTTTGGGAATCGCCTCCATCAAACTTCTTGTCCCGATTTTAAAGAGATCTGGAAGCAAAGTGGTTGCCTGCTCGTCGTCGTCAATGTTGTACTCCTCTTGTGCGACTATAGGACCTGCGTCCATTCTGCTGACCGTGAAAAGCACAGAGACTCCAACTGGATTGTCGCCAGCTTCTAAGCTTCTTTGAACGGGACTCGAGCCTCGCCATCTAGGCAAAAGACTAGGGTGGATGTTCAGAGTTCCAAACTTGGGCAGGGCCAGAAAGCGTTTCGGAAGGTACTGTCCATAGGCAGCAGTAATGCAAAGGTCAGGCTTGACTTCCTGCTCTAACGTGTCAAGGAACTCTTTGTCTCGAGCTTTGTCGGGACACAGAATGGGAATGCCCAATTCCTCCGCCATATATCCAACGGGAGAGGGTATTTCTTTACCCTTCCGTTTCCTTCGTTTCGGAGGCTGCGTCACGACCCCCACAACTTCGTAGGGGCAGCCCGAACTCAGTGATTCCTCGTAGATTGTCTTCAGCGACGTCGCTGCTACCTCAGGAGTGCCCAAAAACAATAATCTCGCCCTGTCCACAGAATCATTGGGTTCGTTGCTATATTCTGTCGAAAACAACCCCGTCTGTCCAATGGCGCGTTGCCCGCGATCATGATGGCGGACAGCACGCGCCGCCACCGCATGCAGGCGACGCTTATTCGACGTGATTGCATGAAACCCACATGTCCTAATGATTGTGCATGCCATTGCCACCATGCGAAGCGACCCCATCGTAAGCCGGGCGAATACCTTTGCCTTGATTTGACTATTGCGATTGCCGCTGGCTGCAGCTTGACGTCATCACGGTCAGTGCAAGGCAGACGACAGGAAAAAGACTCAAAGCAAGCTAATAATGTATGTATCACTGGTTTGTTAAGTAATTATTACATTATGTTCTATCTAGTATGTAGTATGTATGCAGTACATACGATGCCAGAGTAGTAAGATAAGGTAGACGTGGCTAAAAAGTAAAATAGCCAGGATACGTAGGTAGATACACCCGTACCGTAGCCGTGTGGGGCCCATACACCTGCAGGCATGATCCATAGTGTCCCGTAGTGCTCATAACCATAGCCATGTTCCATTCACACCATGATGTCCCTACGCTACTGTCCATTCTGTACCATTCCAGGAAGTTGAGGGCTTTGAGATTCAAAGAGTATCCGTGAACCTTCCTCATTAGAAAATAATCTTCTCAAGGGGCGTGCTCAATTAACTCGCTCGGCTCAACGCTCAGTAAAGTATTTACTGAGCTCAGTAATCTTCAGTAAAGTATTTACTGAGCTCAGTAATCTTCAGTTAATTACTCAATGCGTTCAATTAATTCGCTGCGCTCTCAGTAAATTACTCAACGCCTCATCGCTCACCTAGCTTGCAACTAGACTCGAATCAAAAAACCCTAATAACCCTCAGTTAATTTGCTGCGCACTCAGTAAATTACTCAACGCACTCAATTAATGTCAGTAAATTACCCAACGCACTCAATTAATGTCAGTAAATTATCCAACGCACTCAATTAATTAACTCGAAGCTCATAGAACAATTTGGCGATAAGTAACCGGGACTCAATTAAAGCCAAGTCAAAATTTTCAGATAATGGAGGGCCCGCATCTTCCAGGCCGCCATCACGGCACACGGTATCGTTAGCACCCCAAATACAACATGCATGAGGCCCATGCTTCCGGATATGAGATGGTATGGGGCTGTAGGAAATCGCCCGGGCTCGCGCGCGCGGCGTGCCCGATCCGATTTGACTTGGATTGGGCCTTACTTAGTAAAGAGCCTTACTTACTTACGCTCAAGGGAAAATTGTGGACTGGCACCATGGCTTAAGTAGTCAGACTATGGGGTCAAAATTTCGCCTCGGCCTACCTAGGGTAGCATTGTGATAACATTTTTTGTCTCATTCAAGTCGGTGGGCTTCATTTGTTGTGTGCTGGGGATAGAAAATCGTAGCACAATGCTTGCCTGACTGATGGCTGGTGGAGGTAGGCGTTCGTTGCAAAAGACGTGGGTCTCGACTCACACTCACACAAATCCCCCCGTGACCGACAAAGTGATGCAAGTGCTGCATATGAACGAGAGACATTGACTTTTTAGTAACACCTGCGAAGAATGGTGATAGTACATAAACGCAGTCAGTTTTTCAAAAATGTCGAAATGGGGGGCTGCGAGGCTCGGAGCCACACAAACTACCGTACATCACAATAGCGAAGCTCGACCGACGAATCGACATTACTCGGCGAGGGATCGGAGTTCGAGGACGTTTCGAAATTCTATCGGCATGTTGAGAACATTTGTAGTTCACCTGTTCAAGGGCCGGTCGAAATCCGGCTGTTGGAAAGTTCGGTGGTTCAAGCGCGTGTTAGCATGGCAGTGAGGCAGCGCTCGACAAATTTGTCGATATCTGGGAAAGACGAGGACAAGCCAGCACCACGGCTGGACTCAGCGCAACAAACTACCCCAGAAACAATTGTTGTTCGGACTTCTCCGAATAGAGATGAACTTTTTTTCTGTGTGACCTTCTCAGACACGCGAGCGGTGTTCGGGGCGACGACGGGGTCTATCCTGTTCGGCCGAGTGCCCTCTACACGCCGACGGGTCCATTTGGTCGGTCCGTGGCCTCCGTCGACCTCAAACAACCATCGATGCATCGTCGGTCGTCGATTTGTCCGCTCAGATGTGCTCGCGACCCAGTCACGAGCAGTTTTTCCGGAGTCGCGTGTCACTTTCGTGGGCCGCCGACGTCGCCGGAAACTGAATATCGCGGATTCGGACGGCCCCTCCCCCTGGCGGAGGGGATGGTCCAGGGGGAGGGGCCGCTCGATTTGCGATGATGTCCTCTGTTGAGACGGCGGCGACCTGGTTTAACGACTCGGTCGGTCGGTCGGTCGCTCTACTAGCTATCGTACGGTAGAGTTCGACCTCTGCGTGTCGGTCTCGCGATCGTGCGGGTCGCGCAGGAAAAAAGTTCATCTAGACTTGCCAAAGTCGGTCCGCCGTAATGACACTGCTTATCGTCGATCGTAGATTCGCGCAGCCCCCCATTTCGCCGGCTGACTACGTTTATATACCGAAAGCAGCACTCGTAACAGTTAAATAATTTTGTTGCATGCATATTACCACCTCCAATTTATTTGGAAGTTTCCTTCCTTGCTTCTTGTCACCTTTGTCACAAAACCAACCACTCTTGCCCTGCATGCATGCCAATACCATATGGAGTGTGGATGTTTTTGCTCAGTGCCCGCTGTGTAGCTACTACTACTGGGACCTTGCTCACGAAATCAAAACATTCTTATGAAGTTAGCAAAAAAAACACGATATACTAATATAACAAAGTTTGCCACCAGAATCGTGTATCTATAGGTATGTATGTAATGCGTAATGCCTCGTCGCCTCCCTTGTCGACTGGCCTGACAAAACATCTATCTGTAAAAATTCGCAATGAAGGCATAATGAAGGAGTCGTGCAGGGGGGAAGCTGACGCAACATAGGCTATCGCAATAGGTCCAGTGCTGTTCTATTATTGTGTTAGTGTATTCATATCACTTCTCCGCTATGGCGCTATGGTAGGAGGGAAAGGGAGAGTCAAGATCCCCTCTGGCATCTCCTGGTGGCCTGGTGAGGGCGTTCATGGCACCTACCTATTCATCAATTCAATCAATTCATATGATTCATATCCCCATTACACCCCCACCCAATGAAGTACTACTGTGCGCTGTGCTGCGACCATAGGGCTGTTTTGATGTCCCAATGTAGCTCTACTGTCGCCAGCCAGTGCCAGCCAGTCTTCGTTATATCTCACACAACTATTACACTATTACTATTTTATTGACGTTCTCTATTAAACTAGCTGATGTAACAACAACACAACTTATCATTGCACGGGCCTGGCCTGCTGTCACTTCTGTGGTGTTTGAGCTGATGATATAAAGCCACATCTAGACTATTACAATCCATTGGCTACTGAAATTAGATATAGATGGTCTCGAATATAATATCCTCCTCAGCTCCTTCCTTCCTCGTCATCATGGAGTGCAAAAAGTTTGTTACACTCAAATGCTGTGAAAAGAGTCCTAGTTCCATCCAATGCTGCTAGGGGGAACTAACTACAACCTACCTTCTACAACCTACCTCTAAACGTTGATCCTTTCCTCTCCGTCTCGGTATCAAAAGTAGCAATACTAGGGCCTCGAGGCACTCGAGGGCCTCAATTGATATGATGTTGGAGATCTTTTTCGGGAGATTCAATTAATTTGTGTGTGGTTGACCACCTTCTTCTCCTCACTCGCTAAACTAAGACTGTGGCGCTAAAAAGGAGGGATCGGCCGGCCGGCGGGCTCATGGTTGCATGGTCGCTCGAAGCGAGTGAAAATTCAACGCGCCGAAACAAA
>JAAMXK010019799.1:0-11451 GCA_019693575.1 Thalassiosira oceanica
AACGACACTCCAGGATCCCAGATTGAGGAACTGATGACTCCAAAATAGCGATTACTCGCCGTGCCTTTGAAGGCTGTTTAGTCTTAAAATGGTGGGTACCTCGTGAATTGCTTGGACGGCCCCGCATAACCTGTAGCCCCTCATATAACTGCAACTCGATCAGCTTTTCACATCCACGGAAAGCGCCATTTGGAATCTCTGCTACTCGTGGGTCGATGTGTACGCGCGTTAGTGATTTTCTGAGCTCCTTCGCGACCTGTCCTCCCTCGTAGAGGAAGACCTCTGGCCCAGACTCCATCGTCGAGGAAGGCTCGGATTTTTTGGCCGAGGCGGATGGTCTCGGCGGGGTCGGAGAGACTGACCTCTGCCTCTTCTTCGCCTGGCCGTCGGGGGTGGTGGGGGGCATAACCCGCCGCCTGTTCTTCTTAGCGGCCACTGGGACCACTGGGACCACAGCGAAGGCCGACTTCCCGCCCGCCGCGGCATCAACGTTATTTGAGGTATTGTTTGCATCAGCCGCGGGAGAGTCGGTGGCCGGGTAAGTGGGGATCGGAGGATTCCAGTCACAGGTCCTCTCGTGCTCGACCGCCGCGTCGAACGAATCAAACTGCGCCACGAGGCAGTAGTCGCAGGCCCATATGGTCCCGAGGCCGGTCGGTGGCCAGGGATCGGCCGCCGCCCGCACAGGAGGAGATGCCGACAGATCCTCCGCCTTGGCTCCCACTGGGGCGGGCCTGCACATACCGTCCCTTGGGATGAGGCGGAGGTCTTTTCGAGGTCGGATTCGCTCTAACTCCTGGGGGGCGGGGACGCCGGCGGCCGTCGGGACCGTCGCGGGGGCTGGGGCCGCCCCGCCCGCCGGGGTTGCACTTCCGGCGGAGTCCCTCGTGGCGCGCCTGGCATCCGCCGACGCGCCCGACGGGGGCGGAGGCCGAGGGAGGTTCCCGTCGCAGGTCCTCTCGTGCTCGGTCATCGCGTCGAACGACTCGAACTGCGCCACTCGGCATACGTCGCAGGTCCACATGGTGACGGGACGGGGCAGACGGAAGCAGTTGGCCCGGGGGGCGTCGATGAAACGGGCCTCGTGGGCGGCGTCGTCCTGCCGTCGTATCTTTGTTCGCGACTGGCTTCTCTGGCTTCTCCGTATCGTATCTCTCGGCTCAACTCCGGCCCGACGCGTCGCCGGGGATCGGAAGCGGTTTGTCAAGGGGGCAGCAGCACAGTAGCACCAGGTTGCTGTCTTGATCGTCAGCGGGACACGGACCCTCTTCGTTCTTTCTCCGCTATCCGAGAAGGACACGGAGGTAACCACGTCGTTGACAAGTTAGATGTGTACCATATGTCTTTTTACAATATGTTAAGGTACTACTGTACAGATCAGACTACCAAGGGACTTTGTCACCTAGAGAGAGCCAAAGTTTTTACCATTCCTCCAATTCTGGTACAGACCATATCCCTCGGGTATGAAGTTCTGCCACCACCGAGCATAGCCAGACATGCTGGCTCTCGGTCGGTTTCTGTGTCTACTATGGTTGTTAAGGGTTAGGGTTCATGGTTGTCCTCCGTTCAAGAAAGTTGGCCACCCGGAACTGACATGTTCGTAGACCGTCTCCAGCCAAGGACGTCGTGCACCTTCTTCCCGAGAGGGCGCGCTTCGCCCGTGGCGTTTCCTCGTTTGGGCGGCTCGCGTCGCACCTTGGCGTGGCGGAGATGATGACGGGCGCCCCGATGACACGGGAAGGGCGGGATCGTCGCGAGGCGGTCTCCTAGTCTCCTCTCTGGTGGCGGGCTGCACGGCGTTCGAGTGCCTCGACGAGGTGGGGACCGGCCCGGATCGAAGGCGGCGTCGGCGGGAGGAAGAAGAAGCGCCTCCTGATCATGGGGAGGGAGCGGCGGCGTCTGGAGCTGGACGACGCAACTCGCGGGGGAACCTGCGGGGACTCCCTCGAGATCGTCAGCACGACTGCACGATCGATAATGTCTCCCTTGGCCGTCTCGACTTGCGCTCCCCACTCTTCGCCCCCACTCAACCGCGCCTTTCCGACCAACTCGGGAACCTTGACGGATGCCGAGCGATGGCCCCGCAGAACCGGGTGCTCCGGCCGTGGATCGCGGGCGGCATGCCGGGGGAGGGACGGGGCGGGGCGGGCGGCTCCCGGTTGCGAGCGGTATCGTACGCCAGACAGGACGGGGCAAGGTTCCCGCGGGGCATCGCACGAGTACGGCCCCTTCCCCGAGGGCGGGCGGGGACAGGCTGGCGCGCCTTTTCGCACTGTTCGGAGACCACGCCGGGGGGGAGGTGAGGTGGAGGAGCTATCTCTCCCTTATCCTTATGCCGCGAGGGGGCGGAGGGAGCGCGTCGTGAGACCACGGACGGCGACGCGATGGGCTCTCGCGAACAGCCGCCGCTCCTTCCGCCCTCAGGCCCCGACACGATGGTAAGCGAGATGTCGTAACTGTCCTTGGCGGACGGCTCCGTTGGGAGGTATGCAGACGCGCAGTCCCGTCCCGGCGATGCGCGTCGCTGCTGCGGGAGCCGGGGGAAGCGGACGAAGAGGGCGTCGCGCTGAAGCGCAGGCGTACCCTGAGCATGCAGGATCAAGCTCAACGACTCGTCGGTGACGTCGGTGCCTCGGGAGGTCACCGCTAAAATGATGGTGGACTCAAGGCAAGAAAAAGACGATGTCAGGAAGAAAGACTTCACTCCCTCAAAGGATACATTATATATCATATTATGCCTTCACTCTATCATAACAATTTTCCCGCCAGGACGATCGACGATAGCCGAATGCGCCAATGATAGGCCAAGGTCAAATAACCAACGGCTCATTCATTTTTTCCTTTAATATTCTTGCTGCGATTCCGCCATACGACACGTAAACCTTGCGCCAATAAGAGTGGCCATCCCGACTGCGGCATGATTTTACCCATCGTAATGGCAAGGGCCGTCACAGACCATCCCCACCAGCTCGGAAGTTCTTTCGCATTCGTTTCTTGAGCGTACTGCCTCCATGCCAATCCCTGCAAGAACATCATCCCCCCAAAGAGGTGGAACCATACTGCCGCCCCTCGTGCTGAGCGTTCCTCGAGATTGACCGCCTCGGCCGTGCCTTCCCGGATGATGCGCATCAAGGGACCCCGCAATTCCGGGACGGCGAGGCCCACCAGGCAATGAACCAACCCCGTCCCGCTCCACAATTTAGAACTCAGTGACATTGAGAAGGCTTGCATTGTTCGACTACGATGCCCTTACGTACCGGCAGAGCTGATAGGTTGGGGCCGCCAAATGGTCTATCGACTCGCCTTCGCCTTTCGCTTACGCCACGATACTGTGTGACAATTTTGAGCACCGTGTCAGATAATGAGGGTCAAGCGAACACAAATTGAATAGTCCAAGATAGATATCGTAGCGATAGTTGGAGCGAAGGGGCCCCTTCGCCGTCGTGGATGTACAATAGGGAGTATGCTGGTCGCCACTGACAAGAATACCTCGGTCGAACAGACGTCGGGGGTCATCAACCATCAACGTAGGACCGTAGGATCGTCAAAGGTGTGTAGCTCGGATTTCGATCCTCGTCGGTGCGGTGGCTATCGAAGCCCACGGCACCTGCAGCTGCCTGCTCGGGTGGACTCCCATCCCGACCACCCTCCTCTATGTTGGGACGGCGAAGATGCCTTCGCTTCTTCCAAACTCTTCTTCCAAGTCTCTCTCTCGGTTTGTTCTGTCGCTGGCCTAGATAAATACTTTAACTGGTAAACTCTTACTCGGCTCGGCTGGACGGCTGGACATCTCTGACAAAGGTACGATACCCCCAAGATACTACTAGAGATAGGGCGACCAACGGCACGGACAACGCAACAACGCAGACCAAGTAAGTCCAACACCACGGCCCAGAAGAAAGTGCCGTTGTGAGCGCAAAGGAAAGGCCAAGCTCCTCCCTCTCCCTCCCTCCCTCCCTCGCATCATGAACAGTTGGATACAAGGCCCCTATCATCCTCGCCCTCTGGGTGCTGTCGTCAGCCCGGAGGAGGCGGCCCGCCTCTTCCCGGTCCTGTCTCAGTGCACCTCCCTCCTTAACCACGCCGCGTGGTGCCGTCAGACCTGGCGTCCCTGCCCCTTCGAAGAGGCCGGCCTCGCCATCGCCTTGAACGTCATCCAATGCTACGCGGGACGGAGCCCCCACTGCGCCTCCTACCAGGCTGGCAGCCTCGAGAGGGCGCTGAAGTGCGTCTCGGACGCGGACGAGTCGCTTCGCAGGGAGGCGGAGAGGCTCCACAGCTGGCCGTTGGGCCAATGGTTTCCGCCGCCTATGATTTACCGTCAGCGCGGGGAAGCGGAGAGACACTTGGAACACGCCGCCTGGGTACCGCAGAAACAGCAGCAGCCGCTCCAGCTAGAGAAGCCACCCAGCAGTACCGCAATGGGAGACATGGGAGAAGACCCCTCCCCTCCGTCGCAGCGCCCGTCGAAACGCCGGCGCAAACAAGTCGAGAGGTACGAGCCCGAGACGAAGCAGAATCGCAGGAAGAAGGCGAAGAAGGTCGCTAAGAAGGTAGCCAAAAAAGCGTTGGTGTCGGCGCCCCACCGCAGTTGCCAGGCCAAGTCGACGGCCGCCACGGCCGCCCTTATCGAGAACTCGCAGCGCGCCGCCCGCGATCTCCAAGAGGTCCGCACCCTCATCTCAAACATCGGCGTTGCGTGTATGGACGAGTTGATCGTCATGGGGGACTACAGGGGCCGCACTAAATCCTTCCTTGAGGGCCTAGTCAAGCGTTATCAGCCGGAGTACGCGGGGCTGACATACGATAAGCTCTGGGAGGCGCTGCGGTTCGAGCTGGGATACGAGATGTTTGGTGGCGAGACGGAGGAGCTCACAACGAAGAAGGAGTTGGAGGGGCTGCTCCCGGCGGTCATCGAGAAGACCGACAGCCTGATGGAGGAGTACCGCAGAAAAAATTAACGTAGATTCTGGGTGGACTAGAGGACTTATGTAATGTTAGTGACTTAATGTTAGTGAACTACTTACTTGGCGCATCATCATTAACTCAGTATGTACAAGTCTAACAACTTCCAAAAAGATGACCGCAACTGTTGGACATTTTTTTCTCTTCGTCGAGACGGGCGAAACCTCTCTCGACGAATACTGCATTCCCCAAATATGAACCATATCAGCAGCACTCCCTCGTTGCCCATTCTCCCAAACTATGGCGTGGACTGTGGAGACTGCCACTATCCCTCAGGTATCTGCCTCCACCTAGGAACTTCCTTCCTATCGTAGGCCGGAATCAATGGACCCTTCTTATTTAGCAAGCTAGCACACGGAAGGAATTAAGTTAGTTGATCAACTCTCAGCTACATGTGGGTACAATGAATTTTGAAAGGTGGTGTGATAGAAATACTCAGTCTGCTAGTTTGACAGCATTAAAAAGACCATGCCGCAGATATCTTGGACAACTTTTCATCGTTGGATTTGGCTATTTCAGAAATACTGAAACATGATCTGAATATCATCTCAAAATATTGAGTGAGCTCCAAGGAAAAAAACCAACACTTCAAATGTCATTTAAAAGTCTAGCAGAAGGGATGCATGGTTCCTGTTTAATATCCATAGAGCAGTAGAGCAATTGCGTACCACACAGCAGAAGAATGATGAATTTTTTCCCTGTGTGACCCCCGAGCTGTAGAGGCTGTGTCTGTCTCAAGCCGCTAATTAATTACAACATGATCGCTAGTAGAGCAACCAATCGACCGATTATCAAAGGTTCCCCGTCACCGCCATCTCAACAGAGGACATTATGCCAAATTGAGCGAACCCACCCCCTAGACCATCTCTTTCTCTAGAGGGTGTGTGCGCTTGATTTCACAGCAGACTTCTGGATGGATACGGCCGGCGAAAACTATCATTCTAACAATCAAAGTAACAACCACCTAACCAACAAAATGTCAAAGCCACCAAATTGACAATGTTGGTGCACTACATAATGAATGGATAAGAAAGTAGACCACAGATAGACCTCATGGACTCGTTGGCGCATACTGGGACAACCAACGTCGACGCCCATATGGCGGAGAGGAAAGATTACAAATGAGGAGGAGGAGAAAGTAGACCAGCTGCCAGCTGCTACCGCAGACCTTCATTTCACCTGGAAATTTCTCTAGTAGACTCGTTAGAGAGAGTACATATTGTAGCTAGCACTGGTCACACTGGCACGGGGCCCTACACTTGAACGAGATTGTTTGGGCCTTGGGAATGGATAAGTATGTACTAGAATATGATTATTATCTTCCAAGACCGACAATGTTAGACATGGTCTTAGTTCATCCACCCATCATTTTTGTTATTGTGATAGGATGGGCATGTTGTGGGCACTCCTTCAACACAGCAACACTTGGCATATGTGTCACAGGAAACTAAGATAACTTTCCCAGGAAGAAACTCGTGGGTTCAAGCTGGACCGCAAGGCTTGCGGTCCGGACCGCAGATCTCCGAGATTCGAAACCATCCAGTTTCTTCCAGGTGTCAGGATTGTCATTGGTTGTATTTTCTATGCGTTGCTGGCATGAGGAAGTCCGTCACACCCTTTTCCGCCACGCCCACATATCTTGGCTTCTAGCAGACAAATGTGGACGTTCAAGTGATCCCAGCTAATGTGCAAAGTTAAGTTAATTACGTAAGTTAAGTTTAGTTCCGTTTTTATCCAGCAGAAAAATCAGACAGGGGGACCTAAACCATTGCATTATGATGACGGCTTGACGGGGGGTGCATACCCTTTGCTCGAATTGCTTGTTTGACTAATTTCAATTCCTAAAGCTTTAGCTCGCCCCAAAACAGCTACAAAGTGGGCAGGTCCTTTACACATGTATCATTAAGCTATGTATTATCTATTCCATTTGGTTGGGCACAAAATTGTCCGTCACGGCTCTGACAAATATATCCGTGTCCTCTGGTGCTGAGACGATGTTTCCCTCCACAATACCATCTTCAACCTCAATAAGATACGGACACCACTTTTGTAAAACTGGGTGCTTTTGCCACTGAGAAATGATGGTACCTTCAACCCAACCTTGTACCGTGATTGCGATGACAGTATCTCCACGAACAAACCGAGTCGGTGGAAACTCCATTGGCAGGCGAATGCACTGGTCCGTGTCCCCCCTGTGAAGAAGTTTCGACATTCAGGATTGGGGAGCAGTACTCAAGTGATACGTGTGAATAATAAGAGACTTACGGGGCATAAATCATTCGTCCACTTTCTCCGCCAGCACCATCTAGCAAGACTTCGTACGGGTTTAACATTTGGCCAAAGGAGTGATCCGGATGACGAGCCCATAGTGAGTTCACTTTCCCACGTTGCCACCCCTGTTCATGACCCATGTAACACTCAACTCTATCACCAACAGCAAATCGCAGTTTTTGGACAGGACCACATTCTTCGATGTGACTGATCAGCAATTCGAGTAGGAATAGATTATGTCCTTTGCAAGAGTATTTGCTGAAGAAGTGCTTCAGACAGTCGAGCAAACATTGACCGGGCTCCCACATCTCCTCGATGAAAAGCAATGACGAGATTATTGATACGCAGTCCGGAGAATACAAAGCGGGACCTTTATTGAGGGCTTCCTGTGGGAGCTCATCTAGCGACTCAAACAATGGGCTGAGGTCCGCAACTTTGGCAATGGTGACTGTATGATGACAGATGATACATCAGACCCGCTTGTTTTTTTAGAAACGTCAGTACAAAGAACAGACTTTACCTGCCATGAACATTGCCACTTGTGATTGCCCTCTGAAAATTGTCTTTTGATCTTCGTCGAGATCTCCCAGTTCAATTGCAACAACAAGAGCTACCAAGACACCAAATACATGTCCAAACACGCTATTAGGGACTGTTTTGTGCAAACCAACTCCTGGCAATGGGAACGGGGCGAAGGCGGGGTCGGTTACGGGCGGCCCATTCGCTTAATCACACGTCAGATCACAGCATTTCGAAACTTAATCCTCTCCCACAGAAGAGCACTAAATATCCTCTCACATACCTGATGCGGGGTTGAGATCGTAGTGCGTCCAAATAAGTTGTTGTAGACTATCCTTTGGAAACAGAAGCATGCAGTCGGGCGGACCAAACCCTGCGCTATTATCGAGCACATCTTCGTAGAACAGAAATAGCTGGTAGAGGCTGATCTGCAAGCGCGCAGATGGCGACTCAATCTTGGATATGTGCTCATCCCAAGACGCCCGGATCGTATTGAGGATCTGAACAGCTACGTCCGGATCCGTGGTGCGGTGACCATCGAGTGCGGGCCCTTCCCTTTCTGGGAAGAGAATGCGAAAAGTCGATGTGCCGGGGGTGCCTTCGACGAAGGGCAAATCGAACACGGCAGGCATGTCGTCCTCGGCCCTCTCAATACGCCCTCCATGATACCGCCCCCTCTCGCCGAACTTGCGCAGGTAATCCAGATCAATGTCCACGCGTTTTCCGTGGTAGTATCTCGAGCTGCCCGTGCGTTTGTTCAACGCTGGACGATCTCTATGCGGCGTGAATGGACGGACATATCTGTAGTATATCTCCTCGGGTAGACTTGGCAGCTCGTCTGGGAGGGCGCCTGCGACATGCACGTCGTCATTCTCGATCTTCTCCGTCATGTGTGTGACTCAGGTTCGCGGCCGCGAGTTTCTAGGCACACTAGACGAATCACAGGACTCTCCAGTCTTCGCTAAGTCTTCGAACGCACCGAAGGGCCGATCGACCACAACACAGGACTCCCCAAGTCTTCGTACGTCGAACGCCACCACAACCGACAGGAAGACCGTTGGATCTTCCTCTGTTTTAGGCGTCTTTTCCCTTGGCTTTGCTTTTGCGGTGCGTAAACGACGAACGACACGCCGACGCGACACGCCCGCGCCCCAGACGACAGACCACCACCCATCGGCACCGCCGACCGCCGGCACCCCGACCACGCAACAGCGAGGAGGCCGAGGGACGCGTGATTCGGGGTGATCAGCTGGCAGCGGCAACGGCGCTTGACGGACGATTGGTTAGAAGAATAGGAGTGCAGACATGTCCAATACGGCTGCCGCTCAGGCTGTTGGCTCGGCCGTGTCGGCCGAACGAAATCTTCGGCGGCGGCAGCTGATGGCGTGCGGTCACGAAAGGCCAGAGGAAGACGCGTGCACGGTCTGCTTCCTCCTAATCGAATTGCCCGTGGGTCATCATTCGAAGATTAATGCCTGCTGCATGAAGCGGGTGTGCGACGGCTGCGTTTTGGCAGCCAAACTGAGAGGAATTGGAGACCGTTGTGAATTTTGCAGGACGCCCGTACCGACTGACGATGCAACCAAGGTCACACTGGCTCAGAAACGTGCCGACAAGGGCGACGCGGAAGCGATGAGGTTTCTAGGTGAACAGTATTTCCATGGCAAAGTTGGGTTGACACAGGATGTCCCTCGAGCGATCGAATTGTGGACGAAGGCTGTAGAACTTGGATCGATTGATGCACATCTTGAGCTTGGCCTCGCGTACTACACTGGTGATGGTGTCGAAGAAGACAAGCCGAGGGGCATTTGCTACTGGCAGCAGGCCGCAATGAAAGGCAATTTTCTATGCAGGTACAGCCTCGGCATGGATGAACATGACAATCGGAACTTCTCTCTTGCCACGCAGCACTGGATGATATGTGCCAAAATGGGGGACCAAGAATCACTGGATTGTATCAAGGAAATGTTCAAGGAAGGCCACGTGACCAAGCCGCAATACTGAAGCATTGCTAGGGTATCGAGACGCCGCGGAGGAGATGAAGAGCCCTCAGCGAGAGGAAGCCAAGCGACTAGGAGTTTAACTTACTTCTGATGCACTGATTTGCAGCAAACTTTTGAACAATCAGAGCACATCATCGTGCAATCAAGTCTTGTCGCATCATGGACTGTCAGCTAGGGATTTGTTTTCGTCTTCTCATCTACGATCAATGATTCCTCGCTTGATACGGACACCTTCTTTCTTGATAGTGCTCATCCAACAAAACTCGCCTGCTAGGCCCCTGCAAAGTGTGCAGAGCTTGCGTCTGTTTTCGTATAAATCGAGTGTACCTTCATCCAAGTTCAACAAAAGACCAACAATGTTTGTGCCAGAGGTCTGAGCAGTCCTCTCGTTTTCTTGACAGATCACCCAGTCAGTTGATAAAGAATATTTACCCCGTATGTGGTAGCCGTAACAATGAATTGCTGCTGTCCCCCACCTGTCTGTCTGTTGGTCGAGCAGGCTTGGGAAAAGGTCGCTATGCAATGGGTTGAACCATGGAAATGGCGACACGCCGTTTCCGTCGATGGGCCTAACAATTCCTATTGTGCAGCTATCGGTAGTAGGTCTAGGAAAAAGCCGTGAATTCGGCAAAATGCTTTCCTCTCCTCATGATGTGCTTGCTGCAGATTGCGGTCGCAACAACGCTTCCCTTGCTTTGAATGGCAGAACGATCGGCTGAATCAGAGCCATCCAGGCTCCCATACCGGATGCCTTGCCCAAGCAACTGGTCGAACGTCAGCTTGGATCGCAGCATCAGCAGGTGGTGGTACAGCTCGATCCAGCCCTCGTCGTCGTACTTTGCTAGGCACGACCTCTCCCAATCGGTCGCGCATTCCAACAGCCGCCTCGCCGCTTCCTCGACCAATGACAGGCCGTTGCGGTTGGCCCGCTTGCCTCCCATGGCCTTGCACGTCAGCGACACCTGGCAGAGATCCCGCGCGTCGAGCAGGGCGGCCAGGAGAAACGCGACGTCGGGGTTGAACAGCGCCGACTCGACGGCGACGACCTTCTGCCTCTTCATGTCGTTGCGAGTGCGGACCATGGTGGCGAAACAATCTCGTTGTGTCCAAAAATGCAGATCCGAAGATCCCATGTGAGTTAAATCCCATGTAAGTAATGATTACCTGAGAACCAACGCACTCATAAAATGGATCTCCTCAGGAGAAAGAGGAAGATTCGACGAGGAGAAGAGTGACAGAGAAGTTGAACGCTCTGTCGCGACGACGGAGCTTCCGTCCCTCCGCTGGTCACCGAAACGTCTCGGCGGCCCCGTCCGGTCGTTCGTCGGGAGAGCGGGACTTCCGGGGCAGAGTGCACAGGACGACAGCCGAGGACCCTGGTGGAGACATCAAAACCGCGTCTCGAGATCCCATGCTGCCGTCGCGCTGCCCCTCGATCGGCAGGCTCGCCCTCCGGCGGGCCGCCCACCGCTTCGCCGCGGCGTCGAGCGGATCGAGCGGACCTCGCCCCCGGCCGTCCTCCTCCGGCGCGCGCGACGACGGCGGCTACGACCTGCCGCCGCTGGACCTCGCTGCCGTCCTTCGCTCGTCCCCCCCCGCCGCCGCTGCGGGCGCCGACGGGTCTGGAGTGGACGGCGGGGGATCCGACGACCGTCCCAAACGGGACGACTTACCGGCGGGACCGGGGGAAAGC
>JAAMXK010019818.1:0-13462 GCA_019693575.1 Thalassiosira oceanica
AGAAGTTGTGCGTGAGTTGCTCGGATCACTTATAAAATAAGAAGTTCTGCATCGGGATCTTCAAACAGATGAACATCTTGCATTTAGTTTGAGCTGCCTTGAGACTCTCAAGATGAAGGTGCTGTCAGATTGGGAGTGAAGCGCGATACTGCCACCGATCAATCTTGCCGGCTTGCCGGTTGTTGTTTGAGATTGATAGAGGCCAGAGATTGATCATAGTCCAGCCATTTCAACAAACAAGGTGTAAGGGCTCACTACGGTTTTGCTCTCGTTTGTCTTGTTTTTTTTGTACGTGTGTACAGGCGTGGTCGAAAGTGTGTCAGACCTCTACCTGGTACATATTACAACCACCCAAGCGCCTGCGATGGGAGATGAGGTGGAGATTGGTGTTTACGGTATTTTCCCACTGCCTAGGGGTGTAGGAAGGACAGATGTGAGTGAGTAGGTCTACAGACATGGAAGGGGTCCAAGGCAACATAAAGGTGTTGGATTTTGAGTGAGCCAGACAGCTAGATCGGCCAGATTTTGGATGAACAATGGGGTGCTGCGATGGGAGATGAGGTGGAGATTGGCTGATTCTCATGGTATTTTCCTACTGCCTAGGGTCCGGTTCTTTTCTCACTGTCGATATCTTCCTACTTTTTCTCCAATAGACCAAGTTGTCTCGTTGTCTCTCTCCTGCAAATATATAATAGCAACTACAGCACCCCCTGGGCTCCACTTGACTGACTTTATTTACGGGCACAACAATGATCGGGAGAGTGGAGCTCCTCTATATGGCCTTTCCTGGTGGCCCGATGACGGCACTCGTGGCACCAATTTATCTCCATTACACTCCCAATCAGACCCCCAATGCCCCCGCGCAATGAAGTGATATGGCCTAAGGGCTATTCTGATAGCTACCATAGCTCTACCCCTACAGCCGACATTATTTTATCTTCCAAACTAGCTGTTGCAACGGAGACGCTCACACATCATCATCACATGAACCCGTCCTGTCAAAGTCTCGTGGACGGAGCCGTTCCTACTTCCTTCCTAGGTACAACGTCATCAACTACTAGGACCCTATAGAAACTAGTGGTGGGGGGGCGGCTACTGAAGTAAGGCACTAAGGGCGGGGACGGCCACACCAATATAAACTCCTACCTACTGGCCTGATCTCTCTACATTGAGCACCTCAGCAGCACCTGCTCAGGTGTTTGGCCTCTCCCGTATGAGGCATGATGTATGAGTTCAGATATATGCAGGCGGCAAGAGAGAGACAACACACACACAATACATCACAATGCACAATTCCGCCGCTGCTGCTGCTGGGATAAACCACTCGGGCCTTTCTTTTCCTGGAGCTGGGCTACTACAGTACGTACGATGTTCTCTTCGCACGGCCAAAATTGGTTGCATCTCAAGACGATATCAAAGGATTCCGTCTTAGCTTACACGGTGGAGCTCGTCCTCTAATCCTCGTATTCTTCCGGCGATTTGGTTGATTTGGTTGGGCATAGTCTTCCGATATTTTGAACTACGGGTTGTGTTGAGAGCTCCCCTGAATCCCTGAAGAGGAAGACAGGGCCATTCCACAAGAGGGAGAGAGTGAGCAGGCAGGAGCAAAGACGAAACAGGCTTAGCGAGAGACCAGACCGCATGACACGGCTTGGCCTTTGGCCATGTTGACTTTGACCCACCCCTCTTTTGAACTTCTTGGTGTCTCCCTACTCACAACAACATTAACCTGCTTGTAGGTAGGGACCTCAGTGGATAGCCCAGCCGAGTCTCTGTTTTGTAGTTAAGGACATTCTCTCCACAGTGTACGTGTGTGAGTCTTTTTACTACAAAAAATGTAAGGTACTACTGTAGGAATCAAACTACCAAGGGACTTTATCCGGCCGAGGGCCCCCAAACATACACGTTTCTCATGCTGTGGGGCCCCTTTGTCAGTAATGAGACGTAACTGAGCTCAAGGTATGGATGCCGCCGGAAGAATTAGGGAGCGGAGCCTATTGGCTGTCGTACTTGGGAGATGAGGGTAGAGTTGTGCCCACAGGCGTTGTTTGGTCCTGGCCCTTGAGGACGTTGATCCCAGGCCTGTGCGCTGCCGCAATGCCTGGCCTGGAGCCTTCCCCCCAGAACCCCCTTTGGAAACCCTGTCAAGGGGACGGCGTGCCCTGTCGTGTCGGGCGGACGTCCTCTCCTTGAGCCGTAACTGGAACCCCCCTCTCAGAAGCACTGGGCGAAGCTGAAGGTCCCGCCACGCGCTCTGTGACATTGGCGTACTCACCCTCCAGCAGGGAGGGGAAGACTTGGTGCGGGAGCCGCCAACGGCTGCCGCCGCGGAGAGGAAAAGAAAATGTTTGTTACATCCAATGCTGCGGAGGAATCCTAACCTCTAACGCTGACGAGCCCGGCGCAATTTCTGCAAGTGTTAATTGAAAGGGACGACCCTCCATCGGACACCTTTCCTCTCCGTCGGTAGCAAGCGAGAGAACCTCCAGTCGATGTTGGAGATCTTTCTCGGAGAGATAATCGACACAGCAGAAAAAATACGATTTGTGTCCGAACTGCTTCTTCTCGCTCGCTCACTAAACTGGTCGTCACGAGCAGTTTGCTCGTGCCTCGTGGCACGCGCGCACCACTCACAACAGACCAGCCAGCTCGACCTATGCACGCCGCAGTGCCGGACCGCGAATTCATTATCTTGACGGCCCAAACGCAACCCTCCTCCGCACGTCTCCAGCATCAACAGGCTGGTAGGCGTCGTCAGAAATTGAGCGAGCGCCAAACCGTGTGACCACAGCTCTTTGAGTGAGCTCGTAGATATTCTTAGGACTTCCTATTCGAAATGTCGAAATGCCACGTGTCTTCTCGCATCCACTCCTTGCTTGTCCGCATTTACCCAGTTGTGGCGATGGGGCCCAGTGATGTTGCAATGTCCTCCACCTCAGCTTCCATCACAACACCTTGTTTTTCTGTTGAGTTTCGTGCTTGTGCTCCAGCAGCCCGGCTGACCCCAACTCCGACGCCTTTGTGCCTTTGTGCTGCCTTGGACACATTGTTGACTTGTAGACCTGTTCCCATGCATTTTTCCTTCCTTTCTATACCCATAGGCAGTGAAAAACACATGGTTACAGCGTCCTACACCTTAGCTTCCATCTCAACACCCCGTTTTTCCGTTGAGATTAGAGTGTGAGGTCAGCCTGGCAGACCTACCTCAAAGCCAACACTCAAACACCTTTATGCCTTTATGGTGGTGCCTTGTACCCCTTCCAGGTCTATGGACCCGCCCACTCATGTCTCTCCACCCTTCCTATACCCATAGGCAGTGGAGAAACACCATGAACACCTATGGCCGCCTCAACTTAAATCGCAGTACCCCAATGTTCACCTGAGAATTTGCCGATCTAGCAGCCTGGCTGAACTGCTGCTGGCTGACCCAAATCCAACGCCTTTATGCTGCCTTGTTGGACCCCTTCCAGTTATGTAGACCCGCCCACTCATGTGTGTCCAACCTTCCTATTCATAGGTCATAAGGCAGTGGAGAACAAACACCATGAACACCTATGGCCACCTCAACTTACATCGCAGTACCCTGAGAATTTGCCATTTTAGGAGCCTGGCTGACCCCAAATCCAACACCTTTATATGCTGCCTTGGACCCCTTCCTAGCAGTTATGTAGACCCGCCCAAACATATCTGTCAAGCCTTCCTATACCCATAGGCAGTGGAGAAACACCATGAACACCTATGGCCACATCAACTTACATCGCAGTACCCAAATTTCACCTCAGACTTTGACTTGCTGTTCTAGCAGTCTAGCAGCCTGGCTGACTGACCCCAAATCCAACGCCTTTCTATGCTGCCTTGGACCCCTTCCAGTTATGTAGACCCGCCCAAACATATCTGTCAAGCCTTCCTATACCCATAGGCAGTGGAGACACACCATGAACACCTCCTATGGCCACCTCAACTTACATTGCAGTACCCCAATGTTCACCTGTGACTGTGAATTTGCCGTTCTTCTATAGCAGCCTTGATCGGTTGTCATGCCAGGTCATGCAAAACCGCCCACGCCTCTACTGTAACTAAAGTACATACGAAAAACAAGAAAACCTGAACAAAACCATGGCGCCCCTAGGGCGAGGCGAATTGCTCCACAACCACGAGCCTCCGTTGAACGGCGGTTGGCAACATCGGAAGTAAACGAGACCATCCCGGCGGTGGCGTCGTCTGAGCTGTGAATCGGAACTCGAACGGGAGGCCAACCTTTAGTGGTGCCGCCGAGGTGCCGGCGTGGAGCCCAGCACAGATTTGGGCCAGCTGGAGGTGTAGATGGTCCCCGATGGACACACGGCGCTGCAGAAACTTAGTTCGATACCACATCTAACCTCAGTAGCCACCGGTTTCTATAGAAGTGACGTTATCAACGGCTCCAGGACCTCGGCAGGATGAACTCGTGCGATGATGCACAAATTTGCCGTTGCACCGGCTCGTTTGATAGATAACGGCGGCCGTAGAGCCATCGGAATAGCCCTACGGCCGCAGCACTTCAAAGGGGATGTATTGGGGATGAATAGGTGTTATGGGCGCCATCATCGGGGCACCAGGGGAGGCGATGGAGGAGCTCGACTCTCCCTATTGTCGTTGTGCCGGCCGAGCCGACCGAGGCCGCAAGGGTGCTGTAGTCTATCTGCAAATGCGCCGAGCGACCTACACCCAGGGGAGAAGTTGGAGAAAGCCAAGCATACCTAAGGAGGACCTAACAATTATCGACTTTCAACCCGCTTCTCCCTTGGGCGATCCGCCATTCCGAAATCAAGGAGCAAAGTCTTCCAATTTTGGCCCTTTCCTCTATCTAGCGCTTTTGCTAACTACGATATCATACTTTTGAGGGCATGGGCGAGGTCCTACAGTACGCCCGTGACGTGCTGTGACACAACGTATCCCTTGCTGACCCCAAATCCAACGCCTTTATATGCTGCCTTGGACCCCTTCAAGTTATGTAGACCCGCCCACTCATGTGTGTCCAGCAGCCTTCCTATTCATGATAGACAGTGGACTGGAGAAACACCATGAACACCTATGGCCACCTCAACTTACATCGCAGTACCCTGAGAATTTGCCGTTCTAGCGCCTGGCTAGGATATAAGTAAGGTACTCTATAAATTAATTAATTAATTGACCCCAAATCCAACACCTTTATGCTGCCTTGGACCCCTTCCAGTTATGTAGACCCGCCCAAACATATCTGTCAATCAAGCCTTCCTATACCCATAGGCAGTGGAGAAACACCATGAACACCTATGGCCACCTCAACTTACATTGCAGTACCCTGAGAATTTGCCGTTCTAGTAGCAGCCTTGCTGACCACAAATCCAACACCTTTATGCTGCCTTGGACCCCGTCCTGATATGTAGACCCGCCCACTCATGTGTGTCCAGCCTTGCTATACCCATAGACAGTGGAGAAACACCATGAACACCCACGGCCACCTCAACTTATTGCAGTACCCCAATGTTCACCTGTGAATTTGCCGTTCTAGCAGCTTGGCTGACCCCAAATCCAACACCTTTATGCTGCCTTGGACCCCTTCCAGTTATGTAGACCTGCCCACTCATGTGTGTCCAGCCTTCCTATACCCATAGGTAGTGGAGAAACACATGCACACTTATGGCCACCTCAACTTACATTGCAGTACCTTGTTGAGGTACAGACATCGCAGTAGTACCTTGTTGAGGTACAGATTAGGATATTGTACAGTTTATTGTCTTACATGGGTAGCCAGCTCCGATGAAGTGCCGCTAGATCCACCAGCCTCAGATTGCAGGTCCTTTTTTTTAAAGCGCATCCAAAACGTCATGCACCACCCACCATCACTCCCCCGTCAACCGACCTTTCACCAGAGCCTTGCTTGCGGGCGGCTGGCTCCGTCACGTGTCAGGCCCCCGGGAGACTCCAGGGAAGGGGGGGGATGGGTGCAGGCAGGGCGTACGAACTAATGGTTACACAGGGCCGCTTAAAACATGGGCAGGACAGGTACTCCCATCTCAGTGAGGTGGCTTATTCTCACCTCCCGATTAAAGTCAACGCCAATCGACATGGCTAGACTCAAAACCAGGGAAGAAACGCCCTACGGCGACGGGCACCAAACCATCCCATCCATCCGGATCAACCGTAGAAGTATTTGTTTTGATCGGGTTAAATCACAATTATCTACGGCAACAACCAACCGCTCGCAATGACCGGCCTTTCCCGCAGCATCTCAATCCGGTCAGATTAAAATCGCCCCAGGATCAGATATACCATCTCTATGCACGCACGGTTGTATGACAACGCTAACGCCTTCGGCCGGCAGAGACGAGCCCTGAAGAATGGAAACGAGATTAATTTGATTTGTTTTGTTGTAGCGCCTACAATTCCCTTTGTGGATAGTAATGATAACGTAACATAACATAACATAACATGGGTAGCATAGGGACTCAGGTCAGGCTGCTAGAATACCAGTTGACCAAGACATAATGAGTGTGTCCTAGGATAGAATCCTCGGACAGACACGAACAAGATTGTAGGTAGTGGAGATGTCTTGGGCAATCATGGGTTTACGCCAAATGATATTAGCTTACGAGATAGGAGATCGCGGTGTTGCTGAATATACCCTGCAGGAACATCTTGATCTGACCGCCGCCAAGATAGTGGAGTCGAACTACCATCTTGGCGGACACAGTTGATGATACATTTCAAGACAAACGAAATGGTCACAATCTGAGAAGAACAATAGATTGTCGTTCTAGTTTTAGAACTGAAACATAACAAATAAGCGGTACATCGGACCTGATACAATCTTACTTCAACCGACTATCTTCCTCAGAGCTCGAGGTCAAGATCTGTCGGCTGTTTGGTGTCTTGAGGAAACAATTGCATCGGGGGCCGTTGACGCTGTTTGACATTTATATGTTAGGTGAATTCCTAAGGGTAGACTATCTAAGGCTAAAAGAGCCAGAGACACCCGCAGGAATGAATTGAGAAGGAATTGAATGAAGGACAAACTTGCATCCAGGTTTGAGGTTTGGTCCTTTGTGTATAGACCGAACAATGCGGAGAAGATAGAGTAATACAGATACATAACATTGTGTCGCCCCCCCCAGAGGATGTCTTGTATTCTGTAGAGAGCCAGAGCGCTCCCAGAGGAAGGAGCTACTGTATCCATTGTTACATGCAACAGCAGGTTATGAGCCCAAACATACACCTGGAGTCCTTGCGTACGTACGAGCGGTTGCGTGAACCAATGGCAATTTTGGTCACGCAGTCAGCTTAAAACATCATCGACAGCTATCCTTCACAAGGCTAGCCGAGGGACGCAGTCCAGAAAGAATCAGAGCAGGCCAACCATCTCGGAGTGCACCTACGAAGTGCCGCGGATGCAACGGGAAGTGGGGGTCTGCCTCTATATTGGCAATGTCTTCTGCAGACCCCCCCAAACGACATGTCATCCGACATGTCTTCATGTCATCCGACATGTCGTGAAGACATGAAGACATGTCATGAAGACATTGACGACATGTTAGCAATATGGCGCCCAGAAATCATCAGAAGACATGTCTTCATTAGACGACATGTCGGCGACATGTCGTCTGGCTGGTCTTGGTCATATCAATCAACCCTCTGGTGGGCGGCCGTGTCACTGTTTTATCCCTTTGGGCCCCACCTAGTGTCACCATGCCTAAAGCACAATGCCGACGGCCGACACGTGGCATCCGCCTCTGGATGTCGCCGACAACCACCATCACAGCTACCAAAAAGTGTAGCCTTGCCGTAGGATTGTTTTTTGCCTGTCAAATCCTACGCAAATCCTACTAAAATGCATTATGTACGGCAGATCCTACAGTAGCCTGGGTACCTAGGCACTATGTACGTAAAACATTTCACCGCCTCGCGCAAGATAAAAGCTACGTCGAGAGCTACAGCGATTGCTACGGCGAAACCTCCGGCGAACGAATGCTACATCTCAAATCCCCGGATTGAACAAAAGCTACGTCGAGTCCTCCGAGACACAGACAAATACTACAGCAAATGCTCCGCTAGACATATTTCGAAACAAATGCTACGGCGAGTCCGACGAGAGTGACAAACCTGCGCCGACAACCTGCGCCGACGGCGCATCCAGTCATCATGGAAATGGTTTGGACGCGCTGCGTAGCCTGCTACGCCGATTTCAGGCACGAGGCGCCAGACGAAACTCCGCAAGGGTATTGCACGGTTGCGTGTCCTACGTGCGGAGCTGCTCTATTACGATGTTGTTTCTGCCGAGCAAATTGGCCAAAGCGAAGGAGACTAAGAATGCTGGATCACATAGAGACATACCATCGAACCGAGATAGCGGCGGCGAACGATGTTGAACTCGGTGTTGGCGGTGATTTACACGAGGCAAACGACTCAGACAACAGTGCAACTGTTGATGATGACGCTGGCGGCTCCTTCGACTTTGATCCTGATCAAGAGACAGGCTCTGCACAGGGTGATGGGCCACGGGACCCAGCCCAGGAATTGACGGGCTATGACTTGTCTGGCATGCCATCCCTTTGCGGTTTCAACCCGAATATTGTGAAGCAAAGACCTGGGCTGGAGATTTTACTCCAAGACAACGCAGCTTCGCTCGAGGAGCAGATGGACGCAGAAGACGAGGCGTACGAAGAACTAGCTCGGACGCTTGATACGGACGCTGACTTAGACAGGCACTCTGGACTTAGTGAAGCGGCGCAAGGGAGTGAGGCAGTGGCGTGCACAGTCACAGAAAACGATGGCATGCCATTTTCACACTTCAAGCGATGCCTCAAGGGCGACTTTGCTCCTATATATTTTTGGCAAGAGCATAACAACCCAAATGGTGGGATTCGCGGCATGGTGCACAGATCACAGCATCGCACATCTTCCACCTCTCTAGCCAGCGAAAGGGCGGCGAGGTATCTATTCAGCACTTTGGACAATCTCGTCCGGCTTCCTCGAGCGGACCAAGATAGGTTTATACAACATATGAGGCTGAGGGATGAGATTTCACAAGAGCCTCCACAGATAGATGGGATTGATATGCCTCACACGCGTGAGCAAGTCGACAGGATGTGTCTGCGCAGCGTTTTCTCAATGTTTATGAATTTCCCCACCGAGGACGTGTTCGAGATTGAAGGGCACGCCTGTATCAGTCTGGTGGACAAAGTCAAAACTGTTCTGGCCCAGGGAACCGAGTTGTCGTTCATGCAAGATGACGACGGGTCCATTAACCTAGATGGCTTCAACGGTAGCCCAAGAGCTGCCGCTCTGTTGGCGCAGTTACGTCAGGGACTTGAGGTCGGAGAGGCTGACTCGACTTCCTTTGGCCACCTAACGCTTTGGTCTGATAGCTTCCTTCGAAACTTTTCGAGGCAAAGAGAGAACAGCTTTTGGATTTTTGTGGTTAGAATAAGCCCGCCCGAAGGAATGTCCACGTCAAGCAATCACACATTTTGCCTTGCTTGGGGGAGTTCCAAACATTGCCACGACAAGGTCATCGCGCATTACTTGGAGGAAGTGAAGAGCCTTATGAAGGGTAATGAGATGTATTACGGCGCGAGGGAAGAGTCTCCCGCTAGGATGGTGAATACCTGTTTCGGACTAGCTGCATACCTCGCGGACACTCCCGAGAGAAACTCTATTCTTCACCGAATGAATCTTGGCAACTATGGATTGAGGTCTGGCGTTGCCGGACGTGTCGATCACAAGCGTCTTCCTTCTTGCGAAACATGTTTTAAGCGAATGGAGGGACGGACTGTTCCAAATCAGACCAGATCTTGCTGCGGTGACTGGGACCAGTTTTCAAACAGCCTTGCTAACATGCACGACAAGACAGAAGGCACCAACTATCCCAACAAAGTCTCAACAGACAACCCACACTCATTCCCCAGGGGGAGAGCTCCTGTGAACGAGACGCACCTAGTCTCCATCAAGCAAGATTTTCGTCAAATGGAAAACGGAGTCAAAGCCGCCTTGTATGAATACAGCAACAAATCGTGGTCAACTCAAGCAATTCTGAAATACTATTTATCTTCCCTCGGTATCGATACGAAAGTCCAGACTTGGGTTGCAAATGCGGGTATGGCTATGAGACGTAGCGGTGGCGTCCAGGTTAGTGAGCATCTTTACATACCAAAGATTTGGCAGCTTGGATTCAGCATCGAACTCTGGTTAGAAACGGCGATGCATCAGCTTGGTCACGGTGTTATCGCGAGTCTCATTGAGCTCGTAGAGTCGATTTTTACTGAGCATAAACTGTGGTCAGAATTTTGCAGGTTTGCCACTAAGCTGTTCGGAGATGTTATGGCTTTCAGACTTGAATGGTGCCACCTCAAATCCCTACCCAAGTCTTGTTGGCTAGCTGAGGACGAGTTTGGTTATGGCCGTTTGATGCTCTTTGTGTATGGCCAGTATTTCATCCAGAAAAACATCAATGTCGACACAATTCTGGGCGCTACGCTATTTCAACTACGCCAATTGTTAAGTTCTTGCAATGTGATGGTGTCTTTACTGATGTCAAAGGAACCTCTACCCGAAGATGTTGGCGAGAAACTAGCCCGTATCAATAAACTCGATGCTCATATCAAGGTCTTCCTGTCATGCTGCCATCGGTTCTGCCAGTCATACTTCGATCCATCAATTACCGAGTTTTGGATGGGCAAGTCGAACTTCATCTCATTATTAAACTTGCCCGAACAAATAGCAAAGTTTGGCCCACTTGGACTTTACTGGGACGGAAGCTTTGAGCGATTTATTCAGGGACCGAAGTCCATTCTCAAGTCTGCTAGGAAGAGTCCGGCCTCCTTGATGGCGAAGATGAGAATTATGCAAGCCTTTTCATTTATGGACAAAGTGCGAACTGATTTGGGTCTTGATACTCGAGCTGATTCGAATAAGAGGTACTTGGGCGTGTATGTTTTCCCATCAAGACAGGACGTCATTGACCGCATGTCCAGAGGGAGGTGTCTATCTGGTTTTATTTTGGACCATTTTCTAGGGACTGTCTTCATCCCCTACTCGGTTGGTAGATCTGATTTTGGTGTCGTGAGGTTGAATTTTGATAGGACTAATGTCCGCAGTAATGGTTGTGGTCTCAACTACGCAAAGTTCTGGGATTCAGGTCCTAAAGAGGCCAAGTACAGCAAGTCTGAGTTGGATAGAGGCAGCAACATACTCAATCGATACTGCCTGTTGCTGCCTCACTCAGAGAGGGGTGGTAATTTTGATTCGACGTACTCCATAATTTGCGATGACTACTTCACTCTGAGGCGAGATGGTTCAGTAGGAGAGAACGAGTTGTGCAAGGAGCTCTTCCATGCTAGTAGGATGCAATTACCAGCATAAATCCATAAAACACTGAACTTTAATTGCTTACAGTGACACGATATCTAGCAACATAAATGCATAATGTATTGAGCTTGTCTTGATCTTGGCCGATAACACTAACTGAGAGAGGCTTAGCTGGATTTCTTAGAAACGAACTCTCCTCCACACCCAAGACAGTTCGTTGGAAGGTACCCATTTTCGCCAGTTACTCTCGAGTGGTGGGTTGTGTCCGCACAAACATCGTATGCAGATGCATGCTCGTAACCTCCTGCCTTATCATGAGTACAGACGTGTACGCCTGGCGCGACAGACATGGCCCGTCTGTCACGGCCTCTTCTTCCGGTGTCCTTGTCAATGACGTTAGTTACAAAGCAGTCATCGCAGTACGACTGGTTCGTCAGTGTGAGCAGGCATCTTCAAATCTCCATCTCCGTCTCCAACAGTGCCAACAGTCTCCTCATCAGGGCAGACTCCAGCCGCAAGCTTGCGTTGGATTGAAACCTCAGACAAGAATTTATTGACAACATCGTCGGGGTTCTTCCCTGACGATGCAGTCAGACGTGCCGCTGACAATATGTGAAAAGAAAGCACTTCCTCATTGTGCCTGTCGGTTACGTTGTCGCTCGGACGGTTCTTCTGCAGTACCTTTCTCGCTGAGGTGTAACGAATGAAAATGCTTTTCACCTTGGATCGCTCTAAGACAAGTTGGGGTGGAAGTATGATCTCTTGTCCTCCTTCAAACGCCGCTGTGCGGATTGAACACCCAAAGACTGAGTTGCATGTTGAAATGCAAGAGTCCTGTACTGATTTCCTCCCAAACTTGCTTGCAATGTTGACAGTGCAGTGCATAGTGCGTTCTTTTGTGCCGCCTTCGTAACCATGTGCGAACGCAAGGCCGTGCTTATTGTTGACTTCATCTGCTGCCTTGAAGGCCCAGTTGTAAGCACCGTCCTTGAGGGGGAGGTAGATGAGACGGTAGATCTCCAGCATCGTAGTAGGGAGATTTGATAAAGCAAGTTGCATGAAGTCTGGGCCTTCGAGGATCTTCTTTACGCCTTCCCAATTTTGTGGCTTCGTCCACATGTCTCGTGGAGAGTCGGATGGGACGAGGTACCCGGCAGAGGCAAACTTATCAGCTACGGCAATTCCGGCATGATGCTTGCCGCTTTCCTTGTATTCTTTGTGCAGAAAAGAGAGTACCTCGGCACACTTGTCAACGTCCCCAGAATCATTGATATCCAGCACGTGTTCATCATTGTGAAAGACGAGATTGGGAGCCCAGTTCTTCTGCATCCACACGTGTTCCCTAGCCTCCTTCGGTTTGGAGTAATCACTTTCTTTGGCAGAAATGCCGTTGGCTGGAACTCTAACAAGCGTCGTGCCGCTGACCACGAACTTTGGCTCCGGTTTCTGAGCATTCGAAGTATCGAAGGGTGGCAATGCTGCAAGACCCTCCTTGATAGATCTCCAGGCGCCTTTAGTCCTCATGATTTGGCTGATCAATTTGCTGTGGCAATTCGTCGGCAGATAATGAAAGTAGTAGTGTGATCTGAAGATGGTTCACCCCTTCGACATCAAACATCAACATCCTATCCGACTACGCTTGTAGTCGGCTCTAGTAGTCTAGTAGTAGTCGCTACATAACGCTAGTCTAGTACTTAGAGTAGTATGTACGCGCCCACGCTTATTGTGTGGTTTGATTTGATATATCCTGTCGGCTTCCAAAAGACCCAGGCCCGGCGGGAGGTGTGGCGGGTCGTTCGCGTTGCATGAGAGCCAGCACGTCAACGGTTTTGGCGACGCCGCCTACCTAGCTAGGCTATGTAGGCATGTAGGGCCGCCTGCCGCCGCCGCGGCCGGGCCGATGATAATAAGGACGATATTATGATATTACCATGTAGGCGGAAGCTAGAGTTCTACGTTCTTACAAAGCATGCAAGTTGCTGTCGTGGTGTGGCGGACACTGACGGAGCCCGGCGGAGCAACCTTCGCGGCCGCGTCGCTTGTGGCGGCGGGCGAGGACGGCGGGCGAGGACGGTCGGTAAGGGTGTAAAGTCTATTATTCTTTTCTTCTCGCGCCGACCATTTATCTGACTTAACA